>JAKMWS010000041.1:0-228060 GCA_025327135.1 Colletotrichum sp. SAR 10_71 | reverse complement strand
CATGACCCAGATCCTCGGCGCCCCCGTCACGCCCCGCAGCTGGGCCAACACGCTCACCCTCGTCGGCCTCCTCCTCCTCGCCACCGCCGCCGCCGCCCAGCTCGCCCTCCGCCGCCCCAGCAACCGCGCCCGCGCCGCCCGCCTCCGCGGTACCACCGACCCCGGCCTGCGCGGCACCGTCTGGACCGTCCTCCGCGTGTTCCTCACCTACTTCCTCACCCCTGTGGCCGCGTGGTCGACGTACCAGCTCACGGCCGCGGCCTTCCTGCCCCTCTACCACACCGTCCTCACAGCCCTCGTCGTGGCCCTGCTGGTGGCCGCGCTGTGGTGGGGCGTGACGCAGAACTCGCCGCGGAACATGGGCTACCTTCTCCTCGACGCGTCCAAGACGCCGCAGACGCCGGGCAGGTTGTCGCGCAGCCAGGACCGGTATGCCATGGCCATGTTCGCGCTCATGTTCGTGCGCGGCGCGGCGGTTGGGGGGCTGCAGATGGCGGGGGCCGGGGTGGTGCAGGTGCTTGTGCTGGCGGCGTGCGAGGTTGTGCAGCTGCTTGTGATGGGCTTCACGTGGCGGTGCGTGCCGGTTTTGAGGGTCGGCGGGGCGCTGAGCGCGGCGCGGTTGGTTGTTTTGAGTATTTTTGTGGGATTTCTGCCGGGTGTTGTTGGGGAGGTGAGGACGAGGAATGTGCTTGGGTTGGTGGTGTTGGGGGTTCATGCGGTGGTTGTGGTGGGCGTGTTTGTGGTGCCGGGGTTGGTTAGGGTTGGGATTTTGATGGCGAGGACGTGGGATGTGGTGAGGGCGGAGAAGAAGAGTGAGAGGGATGGGTTTGAGGTAAGGATTTCGAAAGCTTGATTGTGGATTTTGCTAACTTGTGTAGGAGTACCGTCTTCGTCGTCTTGACACAGGAATCGCCCCCGAAACGCGACCCGATTCGATTGTGGTATCAGAGCGCCCACGATGCCCGTCAAGTCTCCTCATGTCGCCCATCTCGACTGCGCCTCTCCGGAAGAGCGTGAGGGATGACGAGGCAAGCTTCAGGGGACATAGACTTTCTTTATCGATTTCGAGCAACGAGTCTTCTGGGAGCTCTGTTGGAGAGGAGAGACATTCCGAGGAAGTCGGAGGGGAGGTTGAGGATCTGGGCTCGCCGGGCTTTGTGTATGAGGCGAGAGTTGGGAAGAGGTTCTCTAGGGCTTCGATGTTGAATTACTCCAGACCCTTAGATGGACAGCCGCGGACTCCTTGAGATTGAGGTGTTGGATGACTACTGAATCACACTCAACGCTGTACTTTCCTCGGTCTCTCATTGGCTTCAATTAGGTAGCTTCAATAGAACCATGTCATTCAATTTCTTTCATTGCAGTCTGTCGGTAATCCACGGAAGCCTTCGTGATTCAACGAAGACCAAAGCTCGTATTCAATCCCTTTCACAAACCAAAAGTCTCACGCTCGCCGCATAATAGTTCTCGTCCACCCCAGACCCTTCGTCTTCGCCCCTGCACTCGAAAGCCTCCTGTCGAGCGCCCAACTCTTCCAGCTCAAAAACGAAGCTGAAGGGATCATTGTCGTCTTCGGGTTCATCCTCCGCGTCGTAGCCACACAATTCCGAGGCACGATGCTCAGGCATGGCGTAGTACTTGCAGCCAGCCGCATGGAAGACCAGCTGCTCCTTATGCCACGATCCGTGGCGCCCATAGACCATTTCCGTGGTTTTTTCGTCGAGGACGGTGATCTTGCGCCGAAGACGATGGTCCACGAGCCAAAGCTTTGGAGTCGTGAAATGGCACAGGTCTCGTGTGGCCTGGACCAAACTGTCGTACATCTCCCAACGGAGATAGTCCAGTTGCCCTTCTTTAGGACGAAGTTCTTCCCATTCCAACTGATACCGTTCAAGCTCTTCAAGACTCCATGATGGATCAAAGTCCATGGCAGCATGGGAAATTCCACCGAAGCCGAACTCCGGAGATGAGAAAGGCATGTCTTTACCCAACGCATACCAGCTCGGTCCAGTCTTCACCGGTGCGAGATGTAAGAGATCGTAGCCGGGTAAGATGGTCAGAGATTGGGTTCCACCGCTGGAATCGGCACTGAACGTAGCCGGCATTTGCTCGTACTTCGACCCGCTATGTACCGAGTGACGAAAGTATGTCTGGTGTTTGTCGTAATACTTGCGTTGCTTCTCCCGGAGGTCTACCCATTTCTCCGGCCTGTAGCGTCGATACATTGCCGCGCGAGACTCTTTGCATGCGGTCCAAAGCCCGCTGTCGAGGGCATAGGTCGATCGGTTACCCTCGTACCAGGACGGGCAAGATGTCTCGTTTCCAACTAAAGGGGCTGCAAGAATTTGGTTCTGGTTCTTCCGGGTCCGGTTAACGATGTGGCGTTTGAATACTTCAAGAATCGGGCTGGTGTTGTCGCACGATTCCAAAACCGAAAAGTATTGGACTCCACGGACGCCGATGGGACGTGTTGAGAAGTCCCAGATCTGATCTCGAATCTCGCCCGGGAGGAGGGAAAAAGAAGAGAAGCTTCCTTCAGCCATGTCTGCTGTGGAGATTCTGATATCCTTCCCGATGGTATTATGGTGTTTGAGGTAAGAATCGTCAGTTCACCTTGTGTGCTAATCGGTTCAACTAGGGGGCGATAATTGGTAGTTCGAAGTTGGATGTCAACGTCGTTGCAGAACATTACAGGTATTAGAAAAGAAAAGTAAATGGAAAAGGAAAAGGGCCTGGGTCTCATAAATATTCTGGAACCCTTTTGACGTGTTGTTTTGTTTTCACTCAAAGTCTTTTTTCTGTTTTAAGGTTCGTGTTGCGCACTCGCAAGGTGGCTGAAGAACTTTTCCAAAGTAGACTGGTAGCCCTCCGCCCTAGGCAACAAAAGTCCGATTGCTTTTCTTGTTAGTTGGACCGAAGACGTAACTGCCGTTGGCAAAATGTCTTCGACCGTCATAATCGGATCGCGGGGGTGAGTTCTTCTACCAACTTCTGTGACAGCAGTACTACACCCCAGCGCACATCAAAACGTTCTTTCGTCGAGGAATTACTAACTCATAATTTGTCGGTTGCTATCCGCAACATCTTGAAATTCTTTTGGAAAAAGTAGGTGAAGCTCACTGAAGGCGCTCACGTCATGGACGGGGTGAGGACACAATTTCCGGTTCGACCGTAGGCTGTTTTAACTTCTCCCGCCTTGCCGGAGTAGACATCAAAGGAGATGTGCGAGCTAAAACATGTACATCTTCTGCAGGACAACTCTATACGCTTTTAGTATGACAAAAATATTGATTCAAATCATGCAGCATGGCTCGATTGTCAATTCGGAAGCTATTCGCACTTCATGCCAGCTAGTAATTAGATATTACTAGCTATAATGACTTCTGCATTATACTATAGAGTCCGTCATTTGAGGTGCTAAGGAGCGTGCTTATCATCACAGCTAAAAGAGTGGTAGAGGATTAGTAGATTTTGGTTGAGTAATATTCAACCCACCATATCCTTATAAGTATTATGCTCTTTGCCATCCCCTCTGTCGTCCTCTCTATTATCCTCTCTATCATTCCCTCTTTCATTCCCCCTGTCATTGCCTCTGTAATTCTCCTTGTCGTCCTTTCATCGTGTTTAAGGCGGTCCTGAGTGTGATGGTTGCGGTACTAACGGCCTCAATGCCATCAACTTGGCCTGCATGTAGTCTCTGCCACCCCCCAGCAATCTTTTCATCGGATGGTGAGCTCTATGTCGATCTCCAAATACAACGACACCATCTTTCGTGACAGGAGCTTTTAGTATAGGCTTGGTTTCTGTTTTCAACTCTCCGGTCGATATATGTTGAAGAATCTGGCATGAGGGGCTTTTCTCCCATATCGATGTATGCCCTGGGCCGTGACACGTATTCCATGGATTGGCAGTACACTGCCACACTGTCTTGCTGTCGCCCAGTGGGCAACTACCTTCCACAATTCTATCGACAGTGCCACCGCTTCGGGCTCTGAAAGCAAGTGCGTCCAGGCAATGCATGTGCGCTGCGAGATAGAATGCACCCTCTGGAAGAGTTGAGCAATTAGGACAGGCGTTTCCAGGTTTGGAGACTGGCATGATTGCTTTTCCGAGGCCAGCGCAGACTCCCATTACATCAACGCTTTTCACAATTTCCTGCCACGAGCCTGCGACTGATCTCGGATCTGAGACGCAGACTTTGCTCAAGGGTGTACCCGTCATAGGTGGTTCGATAATTGACATGAGCTCTGTAGCAAATACAAACCCTCGCTTTGGCTCCTCTCTGATGTTGACGGCTTCCGCAAAGCCTAAGTGGATGCGAAGAATGAGCTGTCGTAAGCTTTCACTGTCTGCCTTCCCGGGTTCGCCCAAAACGATAACGTCCCCTTTATCTAGCATGGCCTCTAGAGCAGCCTCGTGGCCATTGCAAGAAGGCTTAGCGAATGGTATCGGATTCGGCGTAGTGTGCTCCGTGCTGGTGTTTTGAAAGTATCTGTGGCAGAGGTGCAGAATCAAACTGAGATATGGCACAAGCCAGGCCTGCTCTGTAGCAGAATCGATGACCAATGCCACCTTTCGTCTGCATTCCGTGAGGGTCGATCTGTAACTATCCGTAGGAGTATATCTTCGGACGTTGGAACGTTTGCTGTATGTTTTCACGCCTTGAAACCCAAGGCTGATAGGAGCAAAACTGAAGGACATCTGCAATGCGCCTTCGTACCCTTCTGAGTGCAGGGTCTCTCGGCATTGTTCGCTCCCGCTCCAAGAGATCTGTCCTTGTCTTTCAAATAATTCGCGAGTACCAAGCATGACGTGTGCGACGTCGAACCATCCGATAAAACACCTGGCCTGCTGAAACTGAGAAGGACGTTGAAGTTTCGTCCATTCGTTCTGGATTGCCTTAAGCAAAGAGGGTTGAAAGAAGCCTGTTGCTGAGTCTTCCATGACTTCGAAATGCCACTGAAAGCTGTTTTCTTTCTTGTTCCAGTCAACGGGAGTGAGAGCTGTCTTGTATCCAAGTAGAATCAAGCCTCCATTGAGCGAGTAGTAGTTCTCCACACTTGCCATGTCGACCATCATTTCGAACGACATCTCAATGCCCTTGCCCCATTGGCGAAAGAGAGGTCTCCAAGCAACCACACTACTTTGAAACATTGTCGCCCAGCAGGTGGATTCATCTGACATATCGGGCAACCATTTCTCTAGAGGTTTCAAGCCGAAGTGAACAGAGGATTCACCAATTACATTGGCTGTGATCTCTGAACTGAGCGATTTGAAGATGCCCTTGCTGTCATCAGAAAGTGGGAGTGGCACTTGTCTAATCGCTGTGCAGATCCAGAGAATTGCCTCGGCTAGGTCGTGTTGGTGGTGCACTGCGTGAGGTCCTCTGACCAAAACACGAGTGGCGTGCGCTGTACTGTTTAATATTACAAGTTCTGAATTATCGTTGGTTTGGATGATACGAGAATTGTCTAATCTCGATTGTGATGGATTTGCTGAAAGGAGAGCTAGCTGCACTGCCCGACTCACGGCTCGAAGGGCATTTGCACCAGCTTCGTGCCACTGCTCAGTGACGTATTCGACACAAGTGGCGCAACGAAACCCATCTTCATTTCCAGTTACAACAACGAAGCCGGACAAGAAGTCCTGCACGTCGAACGCGGATGGTTCCGCTGAGGACTCTACGCTGTCCCTGCATATAATGGGAAGTTCCCACTCACAGGTGATCTTGTAGTTAGAGCGGTCGTCAATATCACCAAAATGAGAGTCAGAAGTATGAAGCCATGTTTCTTTTGAGTTCGGGATCTGTTCATGGGTTTTGGTGTGATCCACTTCGTTTCGAGCAGGTCGTTTGTATTCAGTGATGCTACTCGCGGCGCTTTCGTTGCATGATCCAGGGGCTGATTCGGCAAAAGCTTCCTGTGGTGTTACTGCGCTGGACTCTGCTGAATGAACTTTCTGGGAACCCCGAGAAAGCCCAATTCCATCTGCATAGTTACTAAGCTCAGGTTGTTTTTTGTGTGATACGAATTCGGTTTGGTCGAGGTTTGTGAATGACGGCCGCCGGCCGCTGGGCAACAGCCTATCGATATTTCCCACCATACCAGCATGAGGGTGGCCAGGGCGCGCCTGGTAAGTAACTCCGGGATGATTTCGTGCGTATGCTGCTCTTTGGTCCCGCGACATAGCTCGAGAAGGATACCATGATGATTCCCATCTGGAAGTTTCATCACATGGATTTAGATTCTTCTTCGACTCTGATCCCGTCTCAGTGAGCTTCGCATCGGTGCTTGCCATTTCGTACTCAGAGTGTGCTTTGCTGCTGATGTCAAGCTTCTATGGATGGCTAGGTTCTGCTATTCTGGCCCTATCAAAAGGTTAGAAGGCCGCAGGTACAAAATGCCGATGTAAAAAGAAAAGATAAAAAAGCTGGGAGAACTCAGACCTTATGAGATGATAAACTGTGTCAAAACAGTTGCATTTAAAGAGAAGCCTTAGTGCAGAAAAGACAAGTGTCGGGTTCGGCGGCTAGCCTGATCAGTGGTTGGGTCTTCAGGTTGTATGTGGGAAGGTTGAAGAGCAGAACGAGATGACACCGCTGTCACCAAGTGCCTACCAACCAAAACGACAGATAATACGAGAAGACACCGAAGACGTTTACTATGTGTAGTAAATCTAGTCAGAATTGCCAATGAATGAAAGAAGTTGGCTCGTCCCAGGTTTGGCGGAAGGTCAGTCAGCCTGATGAGGGGCCGCCAAGTTGTGCTGAGCCCAACCACGCAGGTCACCTGGGCAGTCTCACTTGCATCCCACAGCCAGCATTCCGTCAATCTTATTGGCGTCCATTTCTCGGCTGGAAGTCTCAACAGCAAGATATCATCGCTGACAATAACATGTTGTGGCGAAATGACCGCTGAAATCGCTGGCGAAGATTCGCCGCCTTACCCTGTTTGAGGTTCGCACTTTTCGACTGGCTCATAATTTTACTACGACCATCTTTGTTTTTTTCCAGCGTGAGGTATATTCATGGGCCTTTCCCCATTGGTGTGGGGCCTTGCGCGATCTTCTTTGCTGCCTGGACGGGCTTAATTTGGAGCATCCAATCACACAGATCGCTCTCGAGGACACATACGCCTTCTCCCTGCGCAACCTCAGTTCTGTCTGCTTAAAATCAATTGTATTACGAGTGAGCTCTCATCCATATCAAGCTCAGAATATCATCCTTTGCTTGGATGAATACTTCGATTACCGCAGCATACTCCTTAAGCCCATTGATGAACGGCTCTATTCTTTTCACGCCGCGGAGAGTTTTCGTCGCCGCCGGTTTCTCCTGGATCTTGTCTGTCATGTCGTAGACATCCTGTATTGAATGAAGGCCTGTTGGAATGTATTTGTCGGGATTCTTGACTGTTTCCAGAAAATCTTTTCTTGCATTCAGGAAGGCCTCCTCCACGACCACAAGCGATGGCGTGCTTGCCATTACGACTGTACTACCCTCAGGTCAGGCCAATTTCTTGAACAAAAACTCAACTTTAACCGAGTCGGAAGATTCAAAGGATACGAAACTGGTTTTCCTGACAAGACAGAATGTCGCTCAGCCTGATGAGGGGTGGCAAGAGGGGTGGTGAGCCTAACAACATTGGTAAGGCATTATCGCCTGCAACCCGCAGCCATCTCCTCATCCAGTGGTTTTCATTGGTTTCTGATGTTTGGATGTGAGGCGTACAGCCAAGACACACTTGATGAGAAATCAGGATTTGCAGCCGAGTGGGAACACCGGTACGCCGCGGGCTGTCTACACCTATGTGAACGCATGCACCCACATTTGAACCTATCTGATACTTACAGTAATCCGTTGTAATTTTCTGAGCAAGGGTCAATCATTCTTCGGTCAATCGGCTGAAGGCATGTTCATCGGCCTTTCTCACTAGTGCCGGCGCCCTTGGGCGATTTTCTTTGCTGACTAGGCCTGCTTACCTCGGGCCACCCAATCAGATTGCTGTTCAGGACAGTCACAAAACCTTCTCCGTGCGCAGCTTAAACGCTGTCTCAGTGCTGCCTAAAATTATTAGTGCAATCTCCTCATGAAAGAAATAGAATCAAAAATATTTATTCATTATTCAGAGTACATGGGGCATCGTCGCGAGGTCATCAATCATGACGACGACGACAACGATAACAACGACGAAGACTACGACGACAACAGCGACGGGGACGACGACGACGATAACAACGACAACGACGACAGCAACGGCAATAACAACGACGACGACTAAGACAGCGACGAGGTAGACGATCAGATACTAATCAGAGGCCATGGACCATCTAACAAAATCGGCTGGCGCGACGCTAAGCTGGAACACATTCTTATCCCGGACTTCAACATCCAGTTTAACCTGCGCAGTCTTTTCTGAACAACAGCGTCAAAATGCTCACGGTCTCGATGATGTTCTCCGAGTCGTTAGCGCTCTTAACTTACGACGATACCCGCAAGAGGAGCTCACTGAGGAGGAAGTACTAGGTGAAGGCGAGACCTACGTCGTGAAGAGATGTGCGGTCAAGGGAGGCGACTGTGTCGCCGTCAAGCAGCTTAAGATCAACGATGTATCTGATGACAAGCTATTCCGCCGTAGACTGGGCTCGGTCATTTTCGAGGCTCAGATTATGAGACATCCTCCACTGAGAGCTCACCCTAACCTCCCATCAGCACTCGGATATGGATGGAGCCTTCGCGGAGCATCAGTCATTCCCTACCTCGTCGTCGAATACGCACCACTTGGGACACTAAGAGAGTACATCAAAACAGCCAAGCCTCGTTTTGCCGACGTAGAGATTCTGCTTGGCGACGTATCTTCGGCCTTGTCGGCGCTGCACACATGTGGCATAGTCCATGGCGATGTCAAGTTGGATAATGCACTGGTCTTCCCGTCCTGGGATCGCCCAATCAAGGCTCTTACGAAGATAACAGACTTCGGTCACGCAATCATCTTGGAGGACAAGGAAGCCAGCCACAGTGACGAGATCATTAAGTACGGAGGCACACTTCTGTAAGTTGCACACTGTCGTGGTTTGGTCATTGGCTCATGTTTAACAGTTACAACGCCCCTGAAGTCAAGACTCAGGATCTTTTCCCGATAGAACGCAAAGACCTGTT
Organism: Colletotrichum sp. SAR 10_71; assembly: GCA_025327135.1. NCBI lineage: Eukaryota > Fungi > Ascomycota > Sordariomycetes > Glomerellales > Glomerellaceae > Colletotrichum > Colletotrichum sp. SAR 10_71. The sequence goes on along the minus strand of JAKMWS010000041.1, from coordinate 218,906 downwards.
GAAATGCGACATTTGGGCTTTTGGCCTTATGGTGTGGGAAGCTTATTTGGACGGCCAGGAATACACAACTTGGCTCGCGAATCACGGGCATGGGCATGTCGATAAGGAGGACCAAAATCCTGTTGATCCATGGAAACTCCTCGAACACGCCAAGCAATGCATGCCCGCCAAACAACTGGGGACCGCCATGTTCATCCGAATCGTTCTCCACAGAACTATCCAGGCAGATCCATCGAAACGAGCTTCAAGCGTACGGGATCTGCCGCTCTACACTAGGTGGACGTAAGTTTTCTAGTCACCAACCTGAGTATTTCTGGCAGCTAATGGATTTAGCGCCGGGGATCTACGCGGCCTTGAAGCCGACTTAGCACTACACTTTGATGTCCCTACTCCTACATATGAGGTAAGCATTCCTGAGTTTTACTATCTAGAAGGGTGCTTCTACCTAAGTGGACTACCATCGGTTCTAAAGTCCCTGTTTGTATTGTCCTACTTGCCATTGTCCTCGTTGTCTTTTCTGTCGTTCTTCGTCACTGTCTTTCTTCTTTCTATCTCTACTGTCCTGGTCATCTCTGTTACTCTGGTAGATCCTGTCAGCCCTATCATCTCTGTCCGCCAGGATAATTATAGGTACACGTTCTGATAGATAAGGCACTCGTTCTCATATAAGTTGTGTTCATGAATTTCGATGATTTATCTAACTCTTTTCAAGATGTTCCGTCTAGACACAGGCAAGGAAGTCCTTTGGGACCACCAACAGCAAATATTCAAAGGCCTTCAACAGACTCATTCCAGCAACAGAGCGAAGGATGAAGGCCCGATAAGCTGGCAAATTGCGCTTTGCTACTACTTGGGGTTTGGAACAGAGCGAGACTTGCAAGAGTCACACAAATTTGCCAAGATCGCTCGGTCTGAAGGTCATCCTATTGTCGCAATCTTCGGTGATCTATTTGATTCCGAGGGAGACACGACCATCGAGCCGGCAGACGACTTGTATGCCACGAAAATCTCGGGGTTGGTGCGAGCGCAAGGGGCCTTGGCGGAGGAGATACCCGCCCTGGCCAAGGCAATTTTCGATGGGGATCCAGCAGCCGCCATGAATCTCCTGTCTGAAGGAGCATCCTTAGCCTCTTGCACTTCTGACGGATGCGGTCCATTTCATTGGCTGTTCATGATTCAGGACCCAGCCGCTCTTGAAGACATTACCAAGAAGCTTTCCGGAGAGCTGGCACGGCGTCTTGTCAACGTCTCTGCAACCATGATCCGTGAAGCCCATCAACAATGGCCTACCCAGCTGCTGGGAACCCCGCTCGTATTCAGCATATCAGTAAACTGTCTCCCAGTGGTCAAGGCACTCCTCGCCTTGGGTGCAGACCCGCTCGCCCATGTCTACAACGAGTCTCAATACCCACCAGAAGACGCACGCTCCCAATGGACAGCCTTCCATATCGCAGCAAAATACCATTGCAGCGATACCTTGCGTGAACTCATGCGAAGTTCTGAGTCTCAGAACTGGGAAGGCCTCGGACCACTCGGTTGCGTTCTTGGTCTCTCCACGCCCCTCGAGCGGCTTGCCATGCACGGTTCGAGTCGCGCTAGTAGGCTAGACGAGACGATCATGCTCATCAAAGACAAACAGTCTCTGAATATGCATGATTCAGATGGAAGGACAGCCATTATGGAGGCCATTGACTTGCAGGATGCGGATGTTGTTGCAGCTCTTCTGCGAGCTGAACCAGAACTTGCAAAGACACCGCTTCGCTCGCCGCACGACCCCAACATTTTCACCCATCCCCTCCACTTTGCTTGTCAACTAGCGGCAAGACGGAACGTTTCTGACGCCCTCTTGATTCCCAAGCTCATCGAGTCGCAAACTGGAGATCTTCAGCCCTCCACAACGCCGTCTCGTGACCATGTGGGAAGAACTGTGCTCCACCTCGCAGTCACTGGAGCCTCAGGTCTCATCACCAGATGGATTCTAGAGAGCCGTCCCGCGCTACTTCGTATAGAGGATAAATGGGGTCGAGCGCCCCTCCATTACTGCGCGTCCTCGGCCAACTGCGATTTGCTTCTAGAAAAGGGGGTAAATATTGACCACACCGATAAAGAAGGGCTTTCGCCCCTCCACAGAGCTTGTCTCATGGGCGCTTGTGCAATTACAGAGGGTCTTCTAAAGAAATCGCCGATATTGGATCTAAGGAACAATGTGTACGGGACGCCGCTGCATTGTGCGGTTATTAGCGGATCTGCCGACATTGTCAACGGGCTTCTCGACGCAGGCGCGCCGATCAACGCGACTGACTTGCGGGGCAATACAGCCATCCATATCGCTGCCAAGTTGAACCGTTACAGCATTCTGCGTAACCTGTTGGCGAGAGGCGCAGATATCACTTTGCTTAATTTGAATGGTCACGATGCGAAGGCTGTTGCTCTTCGTGCAGCAAGTACTGGCAACATTGGCATTCTTAGCATCCTCCGAGGCACCCAAGCAGCTTACAACGAAGACGTTGATTTGGAATTTGGTCAGGAAGATACTGTCCTTCTTGATCGAGAGGGGCAAGTTGGAGAGGCACTCACTCCTGATTTTCTCTGGGATGAGGCGTCACTTTCTCTCCAGCAGGCGTACGACACCGTCGACCTCCCGAATAATGCAAAACAGGAACAGGAAAGTGAGAGAGAGGAGACGTATGACGAACGGGTAGAGAGACTACAAAGCCTCGATCAAGCCATTGAAATGATCACCGGACAACATTTCTCTGGTGTCCCTCATCATCATTGGGCTAAGAAAGGCGTCGTCAACATCGTTTCCATATTCTTCGACGATATCCTTTGGCAACCTGGTACAATCAACCGAGGAATCGAGATTGTGGCGCGGGCAGCCTACGACTTGGCAACGGTGATGCACTTCTACTACGATGAATCATGGGGAATCCATCACCGCGTGGAGGCATGGGCAGAATACCTCGTCTCACAGAATGGAATCGGAGTACCGCTACGACTTGAAGCCATCAGAGTGTATCCTAAAGGTGTCCACCCTCGGCGAAAGACCTATGAGTCATCACAGTACGGCATGGTTTCAAGCACCAGCAAGGATGATCTCCTTTATGGCTTTGAAGCTAAAATACTCTCTGAGCAAGATCGCCTCGAAGCTGTCTGGAAGTACATGGAAGAAAATGACCCTTCATCACTACCCCTTGACGGAGATGAAAGCCCTACTCTCAAAGACAAAGATGGCAAGCCCGTCCGTCTTGTAGACGGAATGACTACGAGGCTTCTACGGCTACCTCCTGTCTTCGCGTTTATGGAACAGAAGTTTCCGGTTGCTAAGGTTGAGAAACCTGTTCCGCGCGTCTTCATACCAGAGAAAGAGATCGATGGTTTGGTACTCCTTGATCCTGGGAATCTTTTGCGGCAAGAAACAAACGATGGAGAGCTTGGTAATGAAAAGACAATCACCAAGCAGACCGGGGCTGAGACAAGTATGATAGTCGACTCGGAGACCAAGGACGATAAAGATGACAGTGAGAAGGATGATAAAGACGACGAGGACGAAAAGAACGAAAGCGACGATGAGAACTGTAGCGACAGTCAGGAAAGCGGAAGCGAGTCACACCTGACGATGCAAGATCAACCGGACTACAGACCCAAATATGAGCCATGCCAGCAAAGCTCGACCTGGTGTAGTCATCTGGAGCAGGCAATCGACTGTATGGTCACTCTTTTCGTCGATAGGAAACCGCGGGGAGTGTTTCCTGCGAGGCAGAAGTCAGACATCGAGGCCATGGTGCGGTGGGAAATGAAGACATGGGAGATGGTTATGCCACAGTTTGGAGTCACTCGTTACACATCAACGCTCGAACAGTATTTTTCGCAGCTTTCAGGACAGTCATGGCGGGAAAGCGCGTCTCGTTCCTATCTGGCTTGGAAAGAGAGGTCAAGCCCTGTATTTCGGGATTCGGTCGGAGACGAGCACTGGAACTCTGAAGCAAAGGCGGCTCGGGATGAGTTCTACATCAACTTGTACGCCGCTTGTCACCGCAAGTTGAAGGAAACGTCGAATGAGGGCTTGGAAGCCGATTCAGACAGCGACGAGAACTTATAAGAGGGTTTCGAGACAGCCAAAACCTGGGAACCAACCCAGAGAGCACATGGCAGACACCGCGCCCAGAGTCAGCTGCAGCCTAGGACAGCCCACATTGTCTCTTAGTCTCGTATTTGTACAATCTTTACTAGCTAGCTCAATGTCAACATTCTCCTCGGAATCTCGGAGCCGAGATCCCCGCATCAACGTCGTGCGCGATCTGGGGTCGGTGGGGTGAGCTTTCCCCGCTTCCCCGCGATGACCTCTGGCGCGCCAATCATGGCCTCCAATTATCTTGAATTGGCTTTGAAAAGGTGACATCCCTTGGCAAGTGGCTTGCCCATGATGCCATGAACCATGACAGGGTCGCTTTCTGCACTTAGAAGGATCAGAGCACACTAGCGAGTCCATTCACACTGACCCGGGCACCATGGCATCGTCATTTTCCGTCTTGTCGGTACAATCTTATCCGTCCGTGGCAACATACAGCCATGGTATAAGAGCGCTATAAGGCGACTCCATGCGCCTGAACAGTCTTTACACGTCTAAGGTTTCTCTTCCGTCGTCGAAACACAGTAGCCTGTCATCATGGGTCTTCTCTGGAGTGCCACGGCCTTGCTCGCCGCTCGCGCAGCCCACGCTCTTCCGGCAAGCTCGACTTCGACCGCCTCGACCCTGAACGTCCCGAGAACGGCTGCAGGAGCTTCAATCCCTCACACCAACTCTTTCGCCTCATTCTCATTTGAGCCCGCCTTCTGGGTTGAGTTCTTCGGCAACTCCACGACCCCGAACAACCTCACCTTTGGCCTCCTCGACCGCATCCACGAGCATGGAGGACATCCCGTCATCCGTCCAGGCGGCATCACCATGGACAGTATGATCTTCGACCCAGAAGGTCCCGACTCCGTCCGGACTACCAGCCCCGAAGGCGGCGTGTGGCGGACGACGGTTGGGCCGAACTACTACAAGAGCTGGGACAACTTCCCCGAGGGCACCAAGTTCATCTCGACGCTCAACTTTGGCAACGAGAGTCTGGACATCGCGAGGGATCTTGCCGTAGCTTCTACCAAGTACCAGGGCGACAAGATCGCGTACTTCGAACTGGGCAACGAACCTACCAACTACGCCTCCACGCGCTGGAACTACTCGACGCAAGCGTACGTCGACCAGTGGAAAGAGTACACCCACGCCATCGACGCCGCCGTCAACGAGACCGGCACCAACAACCTCACCAGCGAGCGCTGGTGGGCGTCCTCCGCGACCACCGACGACTCGGGCCTCGAGGTCCGGCCGATCGCCCTCATCCCCGCCGGCGTCGACTCGGAGCACCAGGTCGGCGTCTACTCGATCCACTCGTACCCCTTCTCGACCTGCGATCCGGCCCGCAACGTGCGCGCGACGATCGAGAACATCCTCAATCACACCGAGCTCGTGCGCTACTGCGACGAGGAGATCTACCCCTCCGCCCGCGCGGCGCTCGACGTGGGCAAGAGCTGGAACATTGGCGAGTTTAACTCCGTCTCGTGCTCCGGCAAGCCCAACGTCACCGACACCTTCGCCCAGGCCCTCTGGGTCGTCGACAGCGAGCTCATCTACGCCACACGCAACGCGACCGCGACGCACCTGCACATGGGTGCCACGCTGGTCCTCCAGTCCAGCGACCAGAGCAACACGCCCGGCGAGAACGGCAGCCCCGGGTACAGCACGTACTCGATGCTCTACCCGCGCGACAGCCTCAAGCGTGGTCCGGCCCGAGCGCTGCCGTCGTTCCTTGCCCAGCTGTTCATGGCCGAGGCGTTCGCCGTCGAGGGAACCCAGGTTCGCGCTCTGGACGCGCCTTCAGGCGTTGACTCTGAGAGCTTCGCCGCGTATGCCTTCTACGTTGACGACGCCATCTCCAAGATTGCCCTCGTCAACTTGAAGCCTTATTACGCCAACTCCACCTCCGACTTCTCTGTCAGCGTTGATCTGACTTCTCTTGCGGATGCTGCCAAGGGCGAAAGCATCTATGTCAAGCGTATGACGGCGCCTTTTGTTAACACCGGCGACACCAATTTGGCAACCTTCGGCGGCCAGTCATTCCCTCAAGGTCAGCCCGTAGGAGATATGGTCATCGAGAAAGTCGACGGAACGGTGGATGTCAGGGGTAGTGAAGCGGTCCTAGTGTTCTTCGACGAGAACGGGGTGTACGGACTGCAGAAAGATTAGTCAGAATTTGCGTACAGGAAAGAACACCAGCATAATCAAATCGAGTATTCTCAGAACCCAAACAATCAAACCGTTGTAGTAAGTGCTGTGACCTTGACTTCGCAGCCCAAGGAGCCCGACATGCCAAAGATACTTTGGCTGGGCCTGGATGCTTCAGTCGCGAGATCCCAGCCTGAATCCGCCTATTCAGACCCAATCCAGGTCTCGAGACGTATGACGCACACCGAGCATGGTTTCTCTGCGTTTGAAAGGACACGCTCATGAAAATTCTGACTCTGCGAGGCAGTGTTCCCGTCGGCGTTTTCGACGCCTGGGCACACCGCACGGCACAGCACTTGTACCAGCTGGGCCGCAGACCTACAGCATTCCTCCATCTGGTACAACATAACCAAGGCCAGCCAGCATGGTAGCGAGCCAGTCACCGATGGCTGGTACAGCCAGTATGAGCACCACCTTCATGACTGCAGTGGCGGCGGCTTTGCCGACTCAGCCAGTACTTTTGGGTCTTTGATGTCTCTGGGGCGCTTCTAGGATGAATCATTTCTCTCCTCGAACGAACAGGGCTGGGTTCAACGGCTTCGATACGCCTCAGCCGCAACTCCATTGCGATAACGGGATGTTGGCAAGGCTGTCGCCTGAAAATTCCAACAAACGTTCGGCAGATCAAGCGAAGCAAATTCAAAGCGGTCGTAGCAGGCAGTAAAAGGGCCGAAACGTCTGGTTTGGTCGCATCTGACGCGTGTCAATCGTAGGGGGCGGTCATAGATTCTCCCTGAGGAAGCAGGACCGAATAGATGTTGACCATTGATGCTGGTCTCATGCAAGAAGTCTGACGAGTTTCTGCAAAATAGAAGAATTGTTAAGAGCGAGGAGGATGCAATCCCCTGCTGAGCTGAGATCAGAGACAGGGCACGCGCGGGATAGAACTCCAAAACCCACGCGATAGCCTTGTTGTATCATCGCAGCCTCGACTTGATCATCAACCTTTCGGCCGTCGAGCCTTTCGGCCGTGCCAGGGAGAGTGTGTCAGCAGTTTCAGCCCTGATGCTTCACAATAGAGTGTGGTTGCAATTATCCAGCTTTGGTCAGCGTTGCGTCAAATTAGGCAAGTGAGTGACTCCGGGGGCCATTCAGCCCAGCCTGATCATGAGTTTAGGGAAAACGAGATGGTGGACCGCGTCTAAAGAACGAGTAACAGTCGCCAGGCGCCAGGCGCCATCTTGCAGTTTTCTCTTTGCTGTCTCGTCTCAAAATTGTCTTGTTCACTGCGATGGTGGCTCCTGGGGGCGGCGAGAAGCAGTGGCTTCGGCCAAAAACGCGTGTGTCGCCGGGAGTCCTTTAGGTGTCGGCCCCAACGGCATCATGACGTGTGACCAAGCATTCTACCAGGCCTGAAGCTCGCTTATCAAGTACGGCAAGCTTCATGTCGATAAACATTCTGTGCTTATCCATTGCCGGGCAAGCACATCCACCCTCACCCTCCACCCTTCCAGCCTTTGCAAGCTGACTCTTGGAGAATGGCACAGCGGCCAGCTGCATTTTCCACTCTTCTGCGTCTTCGAAGAGTTCGCATCCGACAATCTTCTGTGCGTTCATGCTAACCGCTGATCCGCTGGAGAACTGTGGTGCCCAAGAACAGGTAGGGAGCATGTTGATTGCAAAGAAAAAGCAAAATGGTGGAGACTTGCATGGTTGCGCTGAATGCCAAAATGGGATCGGCCCGCATACAGCCTGACCATTGCATTTCAGAACAACGCGGCCACCTCAGCTTCTCTCTCAGCTGATCGCGACGTGAATCCTTCAATTCATGAAAATGACGGGACATCGTTTCTGCGTCGCCTTTTGGTGGGCTTAGGCTTCGAAGATGAAAAGTTTGGTCGTGAGACAATCGCAGGGCTAAGCGATGGTGTTGAGAGACAAAAAGGGGGGCGGTAATTATCGGCAGGTAAGCAAAAGCCCCTCACTCTGCCCCCCCTCTCCCTCGAGCGTCATTCGTAGGTAGCCGCGTTCCACAGCTCGGAAGCAGAGGTATTCCTGGAATCGCTGGTGCTCTCGTCGCTCTGTCTTCGTCTCTGGGAGGAGCTCCAGAGTCAAGTCCGGAACTCCCAGAACCGAGTCTCGTGCGAGGGACGATGTTCCCCCGGGGAGCAATGCTGGTGTTTCCGGGGCTTGCTCTGGCCTGCAGCTACTGTCGTCATGTGCCCTTCCCCGCTTCCTGCTCACTCTAAGGTATCCTGCCCCGTCTCAAGGGGATAAGAGAACAGCGGCTTCCAGGTTCCATCTTTGCACGGCCTCGCTCCGTGCTCGTATCCTCTTGCCACTTGATTCTGCCATGCCGCAGTACCAGGGCTTTCTCGTAGGCACTCCGCCGACGTCCTCTCACCGACGGCTGGGACGGTTTACCTTTGGGGGCGATGAGGGGGCTTGTTTACACCGCACCCTAGGCTGCCATCGACAGCAGCAGCTCGGCGTGGCAGTGGTGATGAAGTGGCTAGCGCAGGCTGACCCTAGCCACAAGCTTGGTGCCGTTTTCTCTCTTTCTCTAACCTTTTCCCCTTCCCTCATTCTTCACCGGGCGAGGGCCGAGGGAGTTTGCTTTTTGCCTTCCAGAGCAACAGCGGATGACGAAGCTGATTCCCTGCTAAGCAGGTGACATGTCAGACGCGCGAACGGGCACCATCCCAGGTACCGGCCTGGATCCAGAACCCCTCCAGTCCTGCCCAGGTCTTCCCTGGCGACCCATCCGTCGACTCAAACGCCGGAATTCGGTGGTTCGCCAAGGCATCCCCTTCTCGTCTCGTCGCCGCGTACTTCTCGCTTGCGGATGCTGTCGCCTCCTTCTGGCCTCATGACATTAGTCATGGCGGTTGATGGCCTACGTCGTCCCACTGGTCAGACCAAGAGAGTTTGACGCCGCCACAAGGTTCCTGTGAGCTTTCGCGCACCCGCGCGGTGCTGTGAAGAGCACCTTGGGCTCGCTCGGTCCATCTGCCAAGTGTAAAAAGATCCATTGGCTGCGCCGCGCCGAGGAAACACTAGCCAGGAAGCCGTGGTGGGCGCAGAGCTTAGTGCCTGTCGGCTTGCTGCCTGCTGGCCTGAGAAAGTTTCATGACTCCGTCCTTTAAAGGTTCTCGAGGGCCCCTTTGAAGGAAGGGCATGAGCACATACGGCAAGAATCTTAGAAGAAGAGATAACTCCCTACCTTCCTAGACTCGATACCACACCTCCTTCACTTTCCCCCATCAGACACAACTTCCAAATGACGCACAAGAGCAGTTCGCACAGCTCCAAGTCTAAGTCAAAGACCATGTCGTCGTCAGCTGCCTCCAGTGGACGTCAGTCCAGTAACACCGCAACATACGCGAACTCAAACGCAAGCCGCGGTGGCTCACAGGGCTATGGTTCGACGCACAGTACCGCGGGTAGTTTTGGGTAAGGAGAGCCCACAGCTAAGGAAAAGAAGTATTACTGACAAAGAAAGGGGTCACGATGATTCTCGGGCGGCAAGGACGACTTCTTCTAGTCAGACACGTGCGATATATGCCCAGCAACACACTGGTGTTGCGCCACAGCAGTATCAGCATGGCGCCAACGCTTCTGCGGCGATCGATAGGGTGAACAGCCAATTCTCTAGCAGCGGGCGCTCGCAAACGTCGTATTACTCTCAGTATTTGGAGATTGATGACCAACCCTACTCGTCGTATCAACGCGGAGGGCGGTAAAGGTTGACGGATGCTGGCAATGGTGTGAGAGTATCGGGTTGATTCAAGTGAGTTCAGTCTTCCGTCAAGCAGGTCCTCAAGGACAATGCTAACATTATCTGCTTCCACAGTCAGTACTCAAGTTGAACGATAGATGTCCGATGTACCTGTTTCATACCTTTGTCGACCTCATACCCTCCGTTCCATACCTACTTATACGGCGAAGACAAAACAACATTCAATAGAAAGATGGCATCTGCAAAGAAGATTATCAAATACCAATTCGGATAAACACATACCAAGGGCCGGCGTGCCCAATATATACGAGGCGTTGTAGGGATAGAATAGGCGTTTGGATATTGTCTTGAGAAACACTGATGCGACGTCGAAGGGGTTTCCGGTTTCCAGATTGTCACACTTGGATACCCCTCTCCTTTGTTGTTTGCTCCTTCGTAGAACAATAGAGTGTCGTCAGTCGTCCCCTTTCCTTTGATGCAAGTGACATAAGTGAGCGAGGTCGACTTATATATCTGCCCAGCTTTCCAAGGCGCCGAGGCAACTACATATGTTGTGATTCACACAAGCACATGCATCTTTGTTTTCCCACCAGTTGTCTGCCACATGGAGAGGCGTTCTCTGTGTCGCGTTCATGCCGCGTCGTCCAGGTCTAGGCGTGTCGAGGCTGCCTAGAGGTGTATGCCCAAGATGATGACTGGTCGCCGGTTGCTTGGGTCAGGTTTGGTGGCATATGCGTACCAGCCACGAAGTCGTGGTCAAATCAATCAAGAGAGGCTCTCCCGTCCGCAAGCCTCAACGAAAACATCAACCTTCTTGTATGTGCTCGACAGCCACCTCTTCGATGCAAAGCCACAGCCGCAGGCCTCTGGAAATTTTTGCCTCCCTCGCCGCTACCGTGAATCATCGCTTCGCCTTATCACGACTCATGCGCGTCAACCAAGTTTTCCTCGAGGCCTCGGTTGAAGTCAATGCCTGTTTTTGGCCACTAGCCGATGACACAGCATTTGAGTCGTCGAATGAATTTGGCCGAGTGTGTTAATCCACCGGCAGTGCATGCATGCCGATCGCGTCCTGGATACTGGCCGTTGCCAACTGAGGCATTGCCGTGAGCGCTGATTGGCCCCTGCCGTGCTTCGTACGGTGTCTCGGCCCAGTGAAGGTGCCGGAGGCGGCGGAGGCCCGCCGAAAATGAAGCCATCTCCGAACAAATTTTTGCCACAGAAAATTTGAGAGAAAGAGAAGGTGATGGAATTAGAAAACGGAAAAGGAGAAAAGGGAGAAGAAGAGCTGGGGTGAAGATTGAGTCGGGTCCAAGCGGCGGTAAAGTTATGAAAGCGGGATCGACCGGCCCAAAAGAACTTTATCCACGCCCGCAAACAGCCGGAATCAAGGGCCAAAACAAAGTATGGGGAAAACCCACCATGCAACTACCCTTGGGAAACGTGAATCGAGAATTTCATCGAGAATATCTATGCATCATGGTGGACTGGGGATGGGCATCTCTTAAAAAGCCCATACATGCTGACGACGCACACGGTCGAACCACTGGGTCTCCTTAAAAGCAGACCACCCAACACGTTCCTTTAAGGGGCTCAGACTCATCCTTGACTGCGCCATTGCAGGCAACGGAATTCGTGATTTATTTCCGGTTCTGCAGCGGGTAATTAGATCACCAGACAAACAGAGAAGCATCCCAATTGAGAATGCTTTTTCGACGCCTACCTGGTTGAGATAGATGGGCGATGGGCGCGGGAGCTTGATGAGGCCGCTGTTGTGTTACGCCGAGTGAGTCAACTACGAACCACGGTCCTCCTCTATCGCTTAAATAGGCATCCATGGGCAGCAGTCATATTAACCTGGCTTTGCTTATTTTGCAATTCAAATACCTTGAGAGCACTTGAGCGCCAAAAGTTCTTTTTGCCCAAACCTACGAGAAAGAACTTTCTATCACTGTCTTCAGCAGCTGACAAAACGCTCTTGTCTCATCCGCCTCATCCGCCTTCGCAGCGGTGATCCCCGACGGCGTACCAAGACCAATTGAAATCCGGGTCAGCAAGCAGCACACTTACACGCATATTCCACCGAGAACACTTCGGTCTTACCTGAATATTTTCCGGGCGCCATTAAACGAAAGACATCATCCCAATGGGCAAAGTAAAGACAATTGAAATAGACGGACGCACCGGCGAAGGCGGTGGCCAGCTGGTCCGCGTCGCCGTCGCCTTGGCCTCGGTCACTTCCCAACCTGTCAAGATCATCCATGTTAGAGGGAATCGACCTACCCGTTCAGGCGGGAAGTCGGGAGGTTCGTGCTTTCCAGCTTCCCTATTCTGTCACTTCGTAAAGAAGCACTGCCCCAATAGGCAACTGAAGTTGCGTCCTCAGCTGACGTCTTCCTTCAGGTCTCAAAGCTCAGCACGTCACTGCGATCAGATGGCTAGCAGAAGCCACCGAAGCAGACGTGGAAGGGTTGGAAGTCGGCAGCAGCACTCTCGTCTTCACCCCACGGATCCCGCCAGCCGGTGCCTTGGATGGGAAGAGCAGATGGATCAAGATCGCCGCGGACACGGGCGCTGCCAGCACCTTGCTGATCCTCCAGGCAATCCTTCCCTTCCTCCTCTACGCCGCGGACGGCGAGGATGAGCCAACCCCCGTGGAGCTCGAAGTAACAGGCGGGACGAATGTGGGCATGTCATTAAGCTACGAATACCTCGACCAAGTCCTCCTCCCCAGGCTCCAAGACGTCTTCGCCTTCTCCATCGAAAGGAATCTCAAGAAACGCGGCTGGAGTCTCGGTCCGCAGAGCAGAGGCTCAATATGCCTAACAATCCACCCCCTCAAACGGGGCCAGAGACTACAGCTACTCGTCCCATCACCAGAGCATGACTTTGAAGTCCGCCACGTAGACGTCTCCATGATCGTCCCCTCGCACATGCACTCAGAACTCCAAAACGCCCTCACACAAGACATCGCATCCCACGTGCCCACGGCAGAGGTGACCTTCAAGATCGTCGAGGACTCGGGCCACGACGCGCGCATCTACGTGCTGCTCGTCGCCCGCTCCGCCACGGGGCTCCGCTGGGGCCGCGACATACTCATATCCACGCCGAAGAAGGGGAAGCAAAAAGAAAGCGTCGCGTCGCTGGTCTCGCGGCGGGTAGTCAGAGACCTAGCCAAGGAGCTGTCAGTAAAGGGTTCAGTCTGCGACGAGTTCCTCCAAGACCAGCTCGTCATCTTCCAGGCGCTCGCCGAGGGCCGCACGTCGTTCTCGCGAAGCCCCGTGGCGGAGGGCGCCGACGCGGAGACGTTACAGCAGAACGTGGCGGAGCTGGATCTTGGAGAGAGAATGAGGCGGGATAGAACTGAGAAACCTTTCGGACAGGGAAGCATGCATTCGCAGACGGCGAGGTGGGTTGCTTCTGAGATCCTGCCAGGGTTGAAGTGGTACAACAAAGGCGAGATATGCGAAGGTGTTGGAACGAGCTTCAGTTGAAGAACTGGCTAATCAGAAAACGCCATTGCCTATACCCCTAAAGATAACAATAAATTCGAATGTCCTGCCCCCAACTCCTAGCCTTTTGAACCGTGACATACGCGCATTCGTGTTCCGCACTGAAACCCCGCCAAGGGGGCTCTCAGCCACGATTCTCTTACGCGGCATCCTCAACAGGTCGAATCGACCACTGCCCTTCCCTGATTTCAGCGGGTCCACACTTCCACGAGCACCCTCTTCTCAAGAACGGTACGGCACCGTCATTCTCCTCAAGAAGATCAGTCCACGGTCGCGACCGAAGGAAGTGGTTGCCTTCCCTCTGTCTGCTCTCGACCAAGCACACCTGCCACCACTCCAGCCACTGGACGGTGGGCGCCACGAATGGTTTCTTGCAAGCGCAACAGGTCTGGCCACCGACCTCTTTCTGATCGGCGGCACGCTCAAGCAGGCCCTGCAGCTTTGGCATCTCGGGAATGTAGTCTGGCAACTCCTCGAGGTTTGAGGTCTTGTAGGCGCTGCGAAGAGCCAGCTCCATCAAGCTCGGCACGCGGCTTCCCTGCGTGCTCATCACGCTCCTGCCTGCTGATTTGGAATGATACGGGGCCGACGAGGGAGGTGTGACGAGGGAGGCGCCATCACCCTCCGGCCTGTCAATCGGCACCATCACAGCCTCGGGGTCGAGGCGGAAGTCCGAATGCGAGAATCCTGAGGTGTCCAGGTAGTGGACGGGAGACCGCGCGAAGAACCTGCCGGCAGTGCCGCTGAATCCTTCTCGCCAGGCTTCCAGCAGATTCTTGCCCTCAGGATCTTCAGCGGTAAGGTTGTCCATGTCACTAAGACGGGGAAGATCAGCGTTCTGGAAGAAATGGTTGCCTTGGAGGAGAAGCTCCACGAGAGACGAGGGCGCAGCCATCAGGTCGAGCAGCTCGGCAGGCAAGTATCTGAGCAGGTTCTGGGCCAGGTTGAGAGTTTTGAGCTTGCGCATCTTGCCAATTGCCGGAGGCAGCTCTCTCAGCCTACATCCGCGCAGAGACAACACCGTCAGATGCTCCAGGTCAAAGATGGCACCAGGGAGCCTTTGAAGAGGATTGCGGTAGAGGTAGAGTTCCAAAGAAGGATCCTTGTGTTCAAAAGGCACTCCTTCGGCGACAACGGGGATGCAAGAGAACTCAGACAATATCCGGACAGTCGCGTCAGAAAGCGACTTGAGACCCATCATTCTGCCAGGGGGTTAGCACGCATCGCCTGCCCTCCGGTCGCCAAAAGTGACTCACGAGAGATCAATCTTTTCCTCCCCTGCGTCCACGAATCTCTGAATCTTCTCCCGCGCCTCCGCCTCTTCCGAAGGAACCACATTGCGACGAACCGGTGCGGGGGCCGCATTCAGCTGAGGCAACCGCGCCTGCGTCGGCAGCTCGGGCATCATTGTGTCGTCCCCGTCGGTGCTGTCGCTTCCCATCCAAACACCAGAATCCATGTCGCGCTTGAACGCCCTCTTGCCCCTCAGCGCCGGCCGCGGTTCTCCCGTGGCCGAGTCGGATGATGCAGCAGGCTGCTGTTGGTACCATGATCCAATGTACCGCTTCTTGCGTCTCCCCTCGACGTAGTTGTCCAGGCCCGGGTCGTCATCGCTGGAGAAGACGGCGGGATCGCTCGAATTGGACCATGACGGCGGCGCGGCAGAATGGCTCTTCAGGTCGTACCTGCGCTTCTTTGGGTTATTGGGTTTACTGCTGAAACGCTCCGTTTGCGCGTTCCAGCTAAGGGAGGGTGGGAGACTCGGGAGACTAGGTTCGTCGGACATCTCGAAGAATGGGAAAGCGAAAGAGTAGGAGGAAGTGGACAGAAACGAAATTGTGCGCAAGGGGAGGTCTAAGTGAAGCTTACCCCCAGCGCAGCGCCCGCCCGCCACCGGCAGGAGTGGAACACGGCCAGGCGCGTCGTGACGCAAGTGGGGGCTCAACGCGTTCGGCGGCCGGGATTAGGTCCCACAGGGGACTGCGATCACACGATCTCCGACCCAAGCTCCGAGCAGCTCCAAACTTGCCGAGGAGGCGCTTGTCGCAATTTGGTTATTCGGGTTGAACTGCTCAGTATTCAATTGATGTGCTCTGCGAAGCCTCGACACTTGTTTACATCTGCGGCAGCCTCATCAACACGCTACCGCGCGTCCTAACTTGACCGGAGCTCTCCGGATACGGTTAGCGGGGTACTCTGTATCGAATCGAAGAACATGGACAGTGAACAACCCTGAACCCCCACATGCATCTTCAAGGGTCCATCCGCTACAACACGCGGGGCACCAAATGCACGACACGATGCCAGCAACCAGCTCTGTCCCTGGCTTTTTTCAAAGTTGGGCAACGCTGTCCAACTTGATTTGCAGTATGGCTGCCTAGATGACAGATTTGGTGTTTTGGTATGTGCAGACTTTGGAGGTCGCGCGACCAACACCTGACTCTTGTAGATCATTGCAATCGATCTAAGCGGGGTCCGCATCGCAGAACAACCCATAAGGCTCGAGCAAATGAGCTCTTCGGGAGACATGTCGGCGATATATATATCCCCCGTGTAACTATCATTCAGCGCTTTCGGCTGTCCGGCATGCGCTAGATGTGGCACGTACATGATGCTGTTTCATGGCATCGACGTGCAGCAGTCCCGAGTTGGGCCGCGGCTAGGTCACCGTCATGCCAGACTTCCCTCAGTCCCAATCCTCATCGTCAGAGTCGCCTTTTGACTTTGATACGGTGCCTTGTCGAATACCCTTGTTTCCCATCGCCCTCTCCTCCTCCTCGTCTTCAGCCTGTCTGCGGCGTTTGACAACGCGCATGTCTGAGTCCTTGACTGCGCCAACCTCGACAAGGAGGTTGTCGATCTGGAGCATGTTTATCTTGACACCTCCGTGCTGCACGAGCGTGACGATCTGCTTCACAATATCACCGTCCTTGTATACCAGAATCGTCGGGCAGTTGCGCTCGGGGTAGTTCTCAATGGCCTTGTCCGCGCGCATCTCGCAGAACTTGATGTCGCCGTATTCTCTAGCCGCTTGCCTCCACAGCTCGGTCAGCACTCTGGACTCGACGTTCGTACCGAGCGAAGAGGTCAGGTTGACAAAGACGGGTCCGTTCTTGGACGCGTCTGTGACCTCGCGCTGGTACTCGGGCTTCGAGATCGGGTAGACGGTGCCGTGGAGAGCTTTTTTCGTGAGCGCATTCAACTCTTGCATCCTCTTCTGGCGGTATTGCTCCAAGAACGCCTCGTCCTCGTCGTCCTCGAGCTCGTCGAGCTCATCCAGGTCCTTGCCCTCCAACCTGTTCTCGTGTGCCAATCGTCGACCCTCGAGGATCGCCTCCTCGATCATGGGTGTCGGGCTTGGGGGCTTCTCGGGGATGACTCCATGTTTGCGGAGGATATCGTTCCTGGCGCAAATGTGTCAGGGTTTCGTCGCGGGGCTCTCAAGGAAGAATGGCAACGTACCACTCGGTGTCTGCGTTGGGATCATCGATGGGTACGGCGATTCTTTGGTCTCCGGGGGCGGCCATTGTGACGTGTGTGCAGACGCAGTAGAGGTTGAAGGGAAGAGATGGGAGAAAGCCAGGCAATGGTAGGTTGGAAGAGGTGGAAGAGCGACAGAGCGCAAGTTGAAGTTTCGAGCGACTGTATCAATGATAAGTGACTTAGGCACCTGCGTAAATTGTTCGGAGCCTGAAGTACCCAACCTTGACGCAATGACACACTCGGGTAGGAATTGCATCGAAGCCAGTAACCCCGCTACCTCACCTTACCCCAAGCTCCAGCTTAGGTAAGGCAGCATGGGCCAAGATTTCGGAGGTCGTCGCTGCCTTCGGAGGATCCGTCACGTGCCGGGGCTGCCTAACCCTCCTCGCTAGTCCAAAAGCGGTGGAGGCCCATGCGTCTCGCCGCCCAGCGAGTCGGTTGGCACACGAACCGAACTTTTTCAGATCTCCCCATCATCGCTCAACCCTCAAGTCTCTGCGAGTGCCAACTGCCTCTCAACACCACCAGTTCCGTCCAAGACCGACCGCACTCGCACCGATAACCGATCAATCCATAACCGATCAGATCAGTCAAGATGGTAAGAGCCCACAGCCGCTTTATTTTACGTGCAGCGCCGTGTGTGTGCATTTGAACAAATTTCGCCCCCCGACCGACGGCAAATCGAAAAATCACGACTTGGGCCCGACCCGCGACGAAAAAAAAACTTTAGAAAGAGGGGGAAAAGATGGTACGGCGGGGAACTCGGATGGACACGACGGACACGCACGCCGATGCAAACACACGACGACTGCGCGCACGCGATCATTTGATGATGGAACCATCATGCTGATGGCTTCTCTCCCAGGTTCTCGCCGTTGATCTCCTCAACCCCTCCCCGGCCGCTGAGGCCCGCAAGCACAAGCTCAAGGTACGCCCGCCACTCCGCACCACCACCAACATCACCACCCCTCTTCCATCATCACGACCATGATGTGCTCACACATTGGACGCAGACCCTTGTGCCTGCTCCCCGCTCCTTCTTCATGGACGTCAAGTGCCCCGGTTGCTTCACCATCACCACCGTCTTCTCCCACGCCCAGACCGTCGTCATCTGCCAGGGATGCACCACCGTCCTGTGCCAGCCTACCGGTGGTAAGGCGAGACTCACTGAGGGCTGCTCCTTCCGCAGAAAGTAAACTGTCCGCGAGGACGCTTTTCTTTCGACAACAAAAAAAGGGCCCTTGGGTGTTTTCAATCTAACGACTTGGACGGTTCATCAACTGGTGGGACATCTCGGATCTGCAAAAGCAAGCGACCTGGGCATGGGCGTATAGACAACCCTGGCACAGGCTCTTAGAGTCTGCTGTCTCCGAACAGAACATAATCAGACACCTTTGCGGATAGAAGATGGAACATCCAAAAATTCCTTTTGACCAAATCAAAAATCACAGGGGCGTTTGGGGTCTCCGGATATCCTTGCATCACACACGCAAAACGAATCGAATGCATTTCTCTTACCAAAAGCACACAAGAACCGCTCTTCGTCGTCGTCTTCCTCTTTCCTAACGTCGTTCTGCGTTTACGCCTGGAGTTTACGTCGTCGTCTTCTCTCTGCATGGGGTGGACAGCTGGAAATGGCTTTTCACATGAGCGTTTGGGGTGGTCTTGCGATGACCTGACCTGGACGTGAGGACGTGGAACCGCTGATTGAGGATCGCTTCATACCCGAGTGCAGTGAGTTCGGAGGAATCAGCACTGCTTGCGAAATTCAATGGTTTCCACAAACGCCGGACCCCCAAAATGTGATTGTCGTGACCGGTGAAATGCAGTGTGTGGTGTCTGGTGATGGTGAAATGCTCGTGTGTCCGACGTGTTTGCTACATGCGTGCTGCTTGTCTGTTCAAATGTGTGTACCTTGATAGATCTGCGACGCTCCACAACCCACCCGCCCACTTGGTTCTCATCTTGATGCATGGTGTCGTGATGAAGACGTGCTCGTGTGATGTGGCTCGAGTGTCTACCCTTAAGATTTGTTTCATGCCGTCGGCCTTTCCGTACAGTCGGCGTCTTCGGATTCTAGAACTCTGCGTCTTAACTCACCTCAATATCGACCCCGGCTGATGAGCATTCTCACTGCCATACACCTGGCAGAGGAGAAGTATGCCTGGTATGGCTAACACGTTGAGATGGGGCACCGTTAATCTGCTCTGATTTGTTCTCACAGATCTGGACTGGTGCATGTCTTACTGACTGATAGCATTGGCCACTTCAGCCCCAAGATAACGTCCGCCATCTTGATGCAGGTTACACCGCCGGAACGTGGGTGTTGGGGGAGCTTCTCCTCACTGATGCACATTGCCCTCGCTCGCTTGGGTGTAAGTTGGCCTCGGTTGTGCCACTTCTGCAAATCAGCGCCGTTTTCACACAGGATCAC
This sequence comes from Colletotrichum sp. SAR 10_71, assembly GCA_025327135.1. Lineage (NCBI taxonomy): Eukaryota > Fungi > Ascomycota > Sordariomycetes > Glomerellales > Glomerellaceae > Colletotrichum > Colletotrichum sp. SAR 10_71. Next base: position 199,470 of record JAKMWS010000041.1, on the reverse strand, counting down.
CCATCAGATGCGTCACCTCGCCGCTGAGTTTAGGGGGGTTCTAAAAAAGCAATTCCTGCTCAGTGCACAGTGAGCAGACGACGGAGCCTTGAGAGCATGGAGCACCCGCAACGCTGGCATCCCAAAAAATGATTGCGTTTCGCAAACTGCATTTCGACGGGAGGAAAAAGATGTTTGGACCCCGAAAATAGACGTGCCGGAGTCCATGGAACGGGTGCATCCACTTCCCTGCCTTCCCGGCCGGGCCCAAGCCAGTTTTTTGCTGCTCACCAACGCCGTCGTCAGCGTCCCCGACGATTGGGTAGCGAGGGAATGGGCGGCGGCGCCAATCACCAGGAGGCCAATGTCAGTTTCAGTGCACATGGTCTCCATAAAACCTGCTAAAGTGGCCCACCTCACGCGCATTCTTCGCGAAAAAACACGCCCAGACGCGATCAGCTGGGTCTTGCGGATCGTCAGCGGGCTCCTGCTTCACCTTGGAAACGCCGCCAGTGACCTGGCACCGCAGAGCCCAGCCCCCGCCGCCGTCATTTCACCTCACTCCACGTCCCCTTCCACTTCAACTTAATCTCCTCCCAACCACTTCTCCCCTCTCCCTCCTTTCAACATCTCCCCTCTTTCTCGCTTCTGCACGTCATACTTCAACCGCTTTCCGATTGTTTCTACGGTTACCGTCGTTTTTCAAATTGTCCGACAAAGAGACACTCTCCACTCTACCAACCACCAAGAACCCGCATCCCACGATCTTAGCCTCCTCAACCCTCCGAGCTAAAACGCTAGGGCCTCGACCTGACGAACGACAACCTCTCGTCATCATCAGCCAAAGCCTCAAGCAAACCGTAACCGTGGCCTGGTCTTTCGACCTCCCCATCCGCTGCACCATGTCGGCCCCAAGAACGAAGCGTCCCTTCGCCGGCGCCTCAGTCGACCCCTCCCAGCGCCAAATCACCTCCTTCTTCACCACCCGCCCCGGCCCAGCGCCTGCCGGCCCTTCACCAGCCGCTCCCGAGAACAGCCTCCCCTCGGACGTCCAGTCCAACCTCATCTCCGTCGGCATGCGCATCCGCAAGTCCGTCCCGGAAGGCTACAAGACGGGCACCTACAGCAGCTTCAAGCTGTGGAGCGACAGCTCTCCTGTCTCTGGCCCCGCCGTCGTCCGGACAACCCCGCCAGGCACCACCTCCCGCAAGCAGCGCAGCGCCGCCTCCTCTCAGCGCGAGCTCATGCCCTTCTGCGGCATCAATAAGGTCGGCGGCCTCTCCGCGCAGCCCGTGACCGCCGACGAGGACGAGTTCTCCTCCGACAACGACGTCCCGGGCCTCGACGACATGCCGGGCCTGAGCAGCTCCCAGGAGAGCGTCGAGAGTGTCGAGAGCACCGCCAGTGACGGCCGCAGCCGCAAACGCTTCTTCGATGACGAGGAGGAGAGCGATGCGCCCGTCAAGATGTGGGCGAACCACGATGCGTGGCTGGAGGGTGCCATCAGCCCGCGCAGCCTTGCGCCGTCTGGCTGGGCGAATGCGAGAACTCTCGCAGTCCCACGCAAGAGCCGCCGCGGCAAGAATGCGGGACAGGAGAACCTGGTCGTCGCGGACGACTTTGAGGATGCGGATTTTCTGGTTACCCCTGATACTGATATGAGCGATGCATAGAAGGTGCGACGGGAAGTTTTGTTTTTGTTGTACGATGTTTCCATGGGCGTAGGCGTGTGGAGTTCACTTCCTTTTTTGGAAGATTCAGGGGATGAATGCATTTGTACTCGGCAAGAGCTGCTTTGAGGACGTCTGCATGGATTTATCTCTTTGCGGGAACAGGATGAACCTGCGGAAGGTTTTGAGGTGGACTGTATTATGTATGCCCAGAATGGGTTCTTGTGACACCACTGTTTGTATCGATATCATAGGCTAGCATGCTAGGTTTGGAGGCTCATCAAGCCACAAATTGTACACATTTTCCACCAGCGATTTTCCTTCTCGTTCGTGATATTACATACCTGTGAACGGGTCCCGAAACTCCAGCAGGTCCCGCTGCCCGTAGAACTCACCCGCGACTGTCAAGATCATATTAAGCGTGGCTCGCATGTTCATCCGCGCACGCAGCTGATCCGACATATCTTCGTCGTCAGACTCGGCTTTCTCTGCTGCCTCAGCAGGCACGTCTGCCGCCGTCGTATCGAGCTGAGCAAGAAGGCGAGCTCTAGCCTCCTCCAACGTCTCAGCAGGTGCAGACTCCTCCGCCACCTCGCCTTCGTCAACCTCGCCATCCTCAGAAACGTCCATCGGTTCCGACTTTTGATCGTCGTCGACCTCTCCGTCCTCAGCCTCGCCTTGCTCAGCAGGCTTCTGAGGTTCAGCATCCTCCCCTTGCGTCTCCTCAGCGGGAGCCTTAGTCTCGCTGTCGGGAGGCGGCGCTTCCCCGTCCCTCTCCTCAACCTCCATCTCCCGCATCACGTCCTCGTCGTCCGAACTCTCGTCAACGGCGTCGTGAACCCCCAGATCCATCCCCTCCTCCTCCAACGCGTCCCGGAGCCGCGCCATGTCCGCCAGGCTCTGCATCATCAACACCGCCCGCCTCCCCAGGTCCCGCACCCACCCAATCTCTGCATGGTTCAGCTCCCCGCGCTCCGGTAGCCGCGCCAGCAGCGCCCAGAGCCACCGGCTCGTGCGCTCCCGCAGCTCGTACCCTCTCCTAAGGAACTTGCCGCCCAGCAGCACCCGGATGACCCGCAGCACGCCGTCCTTGTCCATCGACGCCACCTGGGCCGGCATCGGGTCCGACGTCCGCAGGCGCTGCGACCAGACGGAGAAGGTTGAGGACTTGGGGCCGAAGGCGCCGACGAAGTGGCCGTGGCTCTTGGGGAGGGCCGCGACGGCGGAGGCGGGGGGTGTGGCGTGGAGGGTGCCGCGGAGGGAGTTGAAGCGCGCGAGGATGGAGGCGAAGTAGGCCTCGTGCAGGACGGCGGGGTCGTCTTCGTTGGGGTCGAAGTAGCCGTCGCCGCCGCCATCTTCTCCCCACTCGCCCTCTTCGTGCGTGCTTGTGTTGTTGGCGTCCTCCCAGTTTGCCGGGCGGGCCGTGTATGCGCCGTCGTGGTAGTATCCCCTGAAATCGCCCTGGCCCGAGGTGTAAATTTCGCGGTCCTCCTTCACATCTTCTCCCTCTTCAGGCTCTTCCTCTCCGTCTTGGTCATTCTGGAGTTCCTTGGGCAGTTGTGGGCCGATCGGGATCTTAGGTGCGACGAGGAGGTGCGGAATTCCGTTTGCTTGCGTCCTAGATACTCACCATCAGCAATCGGGACGCTAACTTTACACACACACAAGTTCAGCACGGAACAGAACTTTGAGCGGAGGAAAAGAAGGGACTCACCTTACGGACTTGAGATACGCCATCGCATCTCCGTCATCTTCAAAGTCGAGCTCAGGGTCGACGGGGACGGTCGTCGCGCTCTCAGTGGCCGAGAAGACGTATTTCTGGCCCCATGTCGGATCAATGTGAGCGTTTTGGTGTTCGCGAGGCTTCTTGCTGCGTTTGGGAGCCCGGTCGGCGTCGGCGTCTGACGTGTCGCGGGATCGTTTGGAAGCCATTGTGGCCGTGGGAGTAGGTGCTGGACGAGAGGACGTCTCCTGGGAGTTGAAGTCGCGAAATTTCGTGATCGGGAGCTCAGGTCAGTGACGATGAAATGGCTAGCGCGTCCACGTCCCAGGAACTTTTTAGTGGGGCGATTTGGCCTTATTTAGTGGGTCCCACGCCGTTGAGGCCGCTCACCGAGCCCGTTTGACTTCACCGGGGCCGCTCCCAGCTCCGACAACGGTTTGCAAGTCACCACTGATACTGGAAGAATACCAAGTTTTTCTCATTATCCTTGTCTGTTTCTAGTTTAGACATGAGTCTATTCTGACCCATGTGAGTGCGCTCAATGATGCCAAGGATCATTCGGACGAGCTTCATAGCTCCTTGATCGACTTCGACGGCGCAAGAATTTTGATAACAGGTGACCACATTCTATGGGCCCACCCAGTTCGTAATAAACACGCTCATTTTAACCTTTACTCTATCTATCTATCTGAAATCATGGCTCCTCTTGGGGCCTCAGATCTTTGTGGTCAAACTGCTACAACAGCATGAACAAGACGAAAAGCATGACAAGCATTGCTTTTTGACATTTGTGTAGTTCCTAAACAACTTTGCAACTTTTGTCCCGGCTACTTAAACACGCTTTGGCTTTCATTTCATAGGAAATCATATGCTAGAGCTCAGATTACAAGTCGTGAGAAATAAAAGGCGAACCAAATAACCGCTTTAAATGAATAAAAAGACTGTGCTGCATTCCACCGTCGGCGTTGCCTTTTCCATCTGAGCGCTGCTAGCTGTATAGATAACAAACTCCATCGTCCATGAAGCCTTCTACGAGCTTTATATATAATCTTACTCAACTTCTCTTGATTTTTCACTCATTCTGGAAACATCTTGCTAATTTATGCTTAAAATCGTTAGCCGACGAAGCGGTGAACATGATGTGCGCCTTTCCCGAATACCATGTAATCATTTTCAAAAGAACAAGCTCTTTCGTCTTAATAAAGACACCTATGAACTCCTCAATTTCAACTTGCTGGTTTGCATCTATGAAAAAAAGAGGTACGAAAATGCTTGACTACGAAGCTTGAAAATGAGATAAAGTCTCTGCTCTTGTAGCTGAAATCTCTTCATTTAGCCCTGTGCTCCAGTTGTTATAAAGCTAGGCTCAGTGCTGCTTTATCTAAAAAGAATTAAAGCACTTAACATGAGGGACATGGGCTGGTCCTGACTACGATATTTTGAAACGGAGCCTAGGAACTTCAGCAAGATTCATGTTTTCCAAGACAACAAAAGAGGTATATATAGTAAATTAAGACGCGAAAAAGGGTGTCATGATTGTTCGTGAGAAGACCACCTGATTTTCCTGTGACTGCTCAGCTAGATTTCCCGTGTTCTTAAGTGCTACTGCCTTATTGAAAACGATAGTAGCGATGACGACGATAACGACAACGACGACGATAATAATAATGATGATGATAACGATAATGACGGCAACGATAGAAGCGACGACGACGATGACGGTGAGGTTGTGTATAGCCACAGGAAAAGTAGTCGCTCTACCACAGGAAAAGCAGGCGGCCTCTTTGTAAGACGAGACGTCGACAGGATCTAGTTTGTCAACGGAGCAAATCTCAGATACCCAGAGTTGTTGATACGTTGCCTCAGAAGTATTGCGTGCTTTGAATTTTCAACCTGAATGATGAAAGTCATCTGATAAACGCAATCAAGTGAGCGCACCGTCGCATCAAGCATTTGAGAAAAGCGACCGCAGTACATGCAGACTGTATGTGTCGCAGACTGCGATTGATACTGATGCTAAATACTGAAGCTTCGGGTGAGAGGTTTGCCCTGGGCCGCCCCTTCCTTTCACCCCTCCTTCCCAACGGCTCTTTCCACCTCACCTCACCTTCACCTTTCACCCACATTCCAAACCCTTCCATGATCCATCCCGTCTTTGATAAAGGAGCTTTTCCTGCCTGCTGTCATCCGGCGGTCGAGAGATATCCCCTCCCACCTCTTCCGTCTCGCTTAGTCCAGCGGTCCGATTAAAGAATGGTAGAAAACCTCAAGAGACGTCTTGGTTGGATTTTCATAGGTTCTTGAACTGACGAGTTCGAGAACCGAACTTTTGCCTTTTTTTCTTCTTTTGTTTAGAGCATCTGATCTGTAATGCCGACCGAAATACAAATAAGTTGTCCTGCGTACCTCAGCTCATGGATCAAACCGTGTGATGCCCAAGGCTCGATATTGAGCTGTAGACGGGTGTCTCTGATGTCGGTGCAGGGGACCTAGCAGCTTCCCCACGAAAGCTCCTGCACCTCACCGACCCTTCACCGAAATTAATTTTAGTGAAGCACTGCTATCACTGAAGTTCCATAGCTGTTTCCCCCGACTTTAATCAAATTATTTTCTTTAACAACGCTTCAATTGGTAACAAACTCCCACTGGAAATTATATGACCCTTCGTGATAAGAGCAAAGAATTCAATGCAAAAGGTCGCCACGACGTCCTGCAAATACAGCAAGGTCCCCGACTATCGCGCATCCAGAGCTAGCCCCGAACCCTGGTCCCAGCTCAGAACCACACCCACGCCAACCCATCAACGCCATCCACCTTCTTCCCTCATCCACCACAATCGCCATCGCAACCGCAAACATGGCCACCGCACCCCAACAAACACCCTCTCAACCGCCCGCGCCGCCCGCGCCGCCCGCAGACAATGAGCCCGTCTACGGCGGCCACACGCGGTTCGAGATCGAGCTCGAGGTATGCCGTCCCCTCTCTCCCCGTCCCTGCTATCATCGCGAACAGCACTAATCGTCGCACCGACAGTTCGTCCAATCCCTCGCGAACCCTTACTACCTCAACCACCTCGCCACCCAAAAGCTGCTTACCCGCCCCGAATTCGTCGCGTACCTCGCCTACCTGCAATACTGGACCTGTCCGCCTTACCTCAAGTACATCATGTATCCCGGCCCGACGCTCAAGCACCTCGAGCTGCTGCAGCAGGAGCAGTTCCGACAGGATATCATTAGTCCCGATCTCGTGTCGAGGCTGATTGAAGATGGCATGAAGGCGCCGGTGGAGTGGCACCGCAGCGAGGCTTGAGGCGTAGGACGAATGATGACAGTACTGACCCGGATTCGCGCTGTTGAATCTCACGACGGCGTTCTGGGGACGTCAGACAGACCCTTACATGCCTTGGGACGCGGCAGGAACCAGGCGCATTGGATCTCAGCATTATTGGTGAATGGATGCGAGCCAGAGCCGGGGTCAAAACTACAGAGCCCTGAAGCGTCGCAGCCGCATGCTGTGGTCTACCCAAGGTTATTACCATCGCTGGTTCTGGAAGAGCGCGAGAAGCATGCACATCAATGCCAATACAGACGTGGCGCACAGAGGTCAGAAAGGTATATGGGGAATGGCGTCAAGCAGGTTGGCGACGGCCGGACGTCCAACAGGGTTTTATTAAACCAGTTGGAGAGAGCAAGGCAGAAGACCCCTCGATACCCTCTCCCAGGCGCATCAATCGCGCCTCTAATAAAGCAAATGAATATTCCCCAACGCCACGCAATGCCAAGTAATATAGACCAACGATAACGCCCTCCTCAGTTCTCTCTCCATCTCGTTCCGCAAGTCATGCACTGTACTCTGTTAGCATATTTTCCTCAACTCTAGATGGCACCAACGGCGACGTGCCTTGAAGAACGTAGTCATAGGCTCATCAGCAGACCGAATCTGGACCTGGAAGAAGGCCGCCTCCTCGCCGTTGCATCCATCCTTGGGGCACTGCGCGCGCGCCTTGTCGGCGTTGTCCCACTCGCCGGGACCGCCAAAGACGTCCTCGCGCTCCTTGCGCTCAAATTCGCGGCGCGAATAGATTGGCTCGGTGATGGCGTGCTCGAAGGGGCAGGTGCGGCACTCGAGGCGGTTGCGGACACCGGCGTAGGCGGAGACGGTCAGGATGTTTGCGCAGTTGGGGCAGACTGGCGAGGCATAACGTTAGTCGGTGTCGCCGCGTCGGAGAGACGGGGAAACTTACAGAGCAACATGTTGGCGGCTGGAGCTTTTCAGCGTGTCAGGTGGGAGGTGTGGATAATGCGGCGACTGTAGTACTGCTGCTATTGAGGGAAGTGCGAATGCGCAGCAAGCCTGTCTCGGTGACTGTCGTGATCGTAGAAAATTCAGCGGGTCGAGATGCGACGGTGGGGGACGACGAAGTCACACCTCGGTCAAGACTCACCACCGAGAAAAGCTTGGCATCCATCACTCGGGCACTCACCTTGGGACTGGACTCATCCCGCCGGATCCCGCCCAAATAAATCTCCGTGCCCCTCTATCCTTTCCATCGCTCCCCCGCCTTACCCGTCCCCTCGACAATTAGCGCCTACCGGCGGGGCACTCCAACCACTGCGAGCTGTTACAGCGATCCTTTGTCCTCTGTAAGCCGCCGGCGGTTACGTACCACACCCGCTAAAAGAAGACAGCCTCCAGGGGTCGGTAGATCTCACTGCCACCTCCTGGGCCCGGGTCTTCCCAGCCAAACACCTCACGTCTCCCCCAATTACGTCCCCTTGACCCAGATCTGGGCCAACCACCACTGCCGAACACCTGTACCTTTGACGGGATATACATCTGCCTGGTCCAACTGTCTCGCCTTGTGTGCGCGCGAAATCTGCATCCTTTCGTTGGGCACATTTGCATTTCGCGATTTTCTTCCCATTGCGACGGGCAAATTACGTCGCGCAGCCAGGCCTACCTTACCTTACACGAACGAACGAACGTAACGCAGGAGCCCCTCCTCCTCCGACTTCACCGACAAACGAACCCAACTTTTACCCCACCAACCAAACCTACCTTTACCTTACCTGCACCCATCCCACTCCAGCACGGTGCCATTTCGAAACACATCACTCCCCCGGAATCCCAACGACGTCAATACCTTCGTGAGGGCCGACTGATCATGGCGGGTGACAACGAGGAACACGAGGTAAGTCGCTCATGTCGCCGATCTGCCTGTTGCCCAAAAATCCAAGGAGGGGTAGACTGACACCAAACCCAACACAACAGGGCGCCTCCGTCAAGGAGATCCTCATCGAGGCCTGCCGCCGCAACAACACCGACCTCTTCAATGAAGTCGTCGCCGACATCAAGGACGAGGACGAGCTCTCCCGCATCCTCAATGAGACAACCACCGTCATGGGAAACCACCTCTACCACGAAGCCGCCTCGCGGGGTAACTGTACGCTGGAACCCATCCCAACCACTGCCCTTCTCTCTCTCCTAGCCACCAAACCCCTTCCTCCACACACATGTACCATCCATCCCACTAATACACCCACCCTCCCGCAGACGAGATCATCGACCTCCTCCTCGACCAGCCCAACTTCGAATGCGACCCCGTCAACCGCCTCGAAGGCGACACGCCTCTGCACACCGCCATCCGCTGGATCAACTCGGAACCCCCCGCCCAGCGCGAGTTCGGCAACGCCCTCGTCGACATGATGCTCGAGGCCGGCTCCAACCCGCGCGTCAAGAACAAGGGCGGCCTCACTGCTCTCCAGCTCGTCGACCCCCGCAATACCGCCCTCCGCGACCTCATCCAGAAGCACGAGTACGCCTCCCTCAACGCCGGCGACTTTATCAACGTCGACTCCTCCGCCGCGGCCCCGAAGGGCAAGGCGCCCCCCGTGCCCAACCACGTGGCACCGCCCGTGCAGGACGACGAGAGCGACGATGACGCCGAGTTCAGCGGGAGCGACGACGAGGAGAGGGCCGAGTGGGAGCGCAGGCGGAAGGAGAGGGCTGCCAGGAGGGGCTGATGACGGCTGCTACGGCTACGATGGTTTGAGTGGGTTGTCAGTTTTATTGCATTCGAGAGGACGAAGGGAAGACTTCCGGCATATCTTGCATTTGGAGAGGACGCGCTATCCCTCCGTCCGGGCGGGTATTCGGGGAGAAGAGAGAGAGAGAGAGAGAGAGAGAGAACGCAAAGCTGTGAGATGCAGGACGGGAAGTACAAACAAAACCAGATTCACGGGAGGAGTCAATTTCTTGGTACAAGTTGCGTAACGGAGTGGTTGGAGGGGAGAAACACATGTTAGACTAAGGTATCGTCGCCGTCTCGTCAACCTTCGAGGAAAGTCTTTTCGCAAAACAAAAAAAATATGATAGACATTTCAAATGGTCCTTTGCTTGGGGGTGATGGCAAGGAGTCTGAGATGGCAAGGAGTCTGAGATGGCAAGGAGTTCAAAGGCCATCATTGTGAGAAGTTTTCACTGGTGGCCTGCCTGTACTGGCTTAGACGGGAAGGTTAAGAAGAACGCTTTTACGGGAATTATTCAAGAATCGAGTCACTTTACTTGGAGATCATCTTTACTGGGTGCAAAAAAAGGTTACTAGTTTCTGAGCGCCGTCAACGCAACACGCAGAGAACAGTTCTGGATGCATGCGGCTGGATTGGAGCCGCCGTTCCAGTGCCACTGCGTCGGATACCGGACCCGAAAGCCAAAATCGACGTATCTGAGACTAAGTCTTCACCGGAAGACGCAACTACTTTCTCAAAGTTGCAATCAGAAAGGTCAAATACCAATGTCAAGGAAACAAACCAAGACATTCAAAAGGCATCCAAACGTGAGTATACACTTGATCTATTGTTTGATACAGGGTATGAAAGTTCTAGGTACGTGAAGGAAAGAAATGTTCGCTGGTCATTGTCGACTCACACCCTCGAGTCCTATCTTTATCGTCTACTTCGTACTTCTCGTTCCACGGCTCGTGTTATCGTTCTAGGGTATCCCAATGCTTGAATCCAAAAGTAAAACATGACTCATTGCGCGGGTCCTGCCCGTCATGTTCGAAACGAAGAGAAAGGCCGCCAAATCGCTCAGATAGCCATCAGCAGAGCGGTTACAGCCGCTGCACAGACGGCCCATGCCGACTTGGACGCCACACCCGGAGCGGCGTTCTTCTCACTCTGCGACTCTATGTAGGAGAGGTTCTTAACCAGATCCAGGTTCTTCTGGCTCAAGTATCCGGCGCTCGCAAGCTCGAAAAGTTGGGGTCCCATGGTGCGAAGGATGTTGGTACTCCTCCCCGCCGGACAAAAGACGACCTCCCAGCCGCCGCCGGATGGGATAATGAAAGTCGATGTTTGGTCATCAAAAGCGAAACTATAAGCGTCCGGACAAATTGATTTGGCATGCTTCGAGTACAACCCCGGCTTGCACTTGTTGGGGTCGTGCCACGATCCTATGCAACAGTCCTTATCCGAGTTGGTGGCGGCACATTGACTCTTGCACGGGCTAAAGTCGGGACGCATGATGTTGTCATCGGGGTAAGGGTAGACACCGTCACCAGGCTTCTCCGGTGGCATCGAAAGAAGGGGCCAAGGACACCAATCTCGAGCACTGTTATTCGTCTCGGTCGGTTCCCACGGGACGGGGTAGGTGGAGTTAGTATAAACAGTACCACTCGCTGCGGTATTTGACAAAAGGCCGGCCGTGGCGATGCAGGCACAATTGGTGAGGTTGGGCGGAATGTACGAGGTGTTGTCGGCGGGGATGTAATTGATGCCCACGGGGATGTTGTAGCCGTCGACGAGGGAGATGTCGTAAAAGGTCTGTCTTCCGGAAACGCCGCCAGCCAAGTTGAACTCGGCTAGTGTTGCAGGAACGGCGCCCTGTCCTCGTTAGTATCTGTCAGTACTGCGCGTACTACAACACTTACACTGAACTCGCAGTTAAGCTTTCCGAAGCAATCGCCCGTTGTGCAACCAGCCGACTCCCCATTGACAGTGCAATTGGTTCTTCCCCACGCTCGGCCTTGCCATGTCGGACCGACCCACAGGTCCCGGCTTTCACCCGCGCCAAGTTCGAAACCCCCGGTGCCGGGGCCGACGCCGTGCTGCGTTGTGATGCCTGGCCAGATCGGTTCTGAACATGTGTTTGTGATCTTCAAGGGTATCCTCCCGTTCCAGTCCTCGGGTGGGCCTCGCCTGGCGGGGTTGTAACGCTTGTTCAGTGACAAGTAGTCGGTCTTGTAATTCGGATGTGTGCTTGGGAAGACGATTGCATTGGTGGTTGGGAGCTGCGACGCGAGGGCCAGCGCAACGAAGATGTTCCGGCTGGATGTCGTTGAGCGCCCGTCGCCTTTCCTCGACCTCGACGGCACCTGTCTCATTGTCTGCGTATCGGTTGTCTGCGGTCGAATGCCCAGACACTTCAAACAAAGAAGGATGATTGCAAGAATCAACAGCGGTATCGATTCGTGACTTGGAAGAGTAAAGGTGTGGTCTATGCTGGGATGGTGCAACAGTTCATGGTTCAGAGGCCCCAAGCTTCCATGGTCCGGCGAGACGACGATCAGGCAAAGATATACGGGCGGCTTCTGCGAGGTGGTGATTTGGTGCCGCCAATAGCTCGCAACGGACCTGCGCCGAGTGACGTACAGCGTGTCGTCGAAAGAACGAATGGAAGCAAGGGGCGGCGAGGCCCCAAGAGGTGATCGGCCTGCTTGATCCAGGGCCAATACCTGATTATCCCTGTCGACGCGATATAGCGTCAGAGGGTGCCAGGTGGGAGCTGCAGGTTGGTTGGACGGATGAATCAGGAACTGGGTCGTAGGGCAGAAGGTAAAAAAGACTGTTTCAGGCGCTTAAAGAAGGTGTTCGTAGAGCTAGCGATGCAGAGAGGCGGATAGGGTGTTTAGAGGTTCGCACGCCTGTTGTTGAAGATGGAAATGGTTCTGTCCGCCGTTCTCACGTTCTCGACACACGCGATGGAAAGGGGGGCACTAGAGAGCCGCTGCCTCCAACAGCAGCCGATGGGGAGCACCAACCCATCCCATCGTCGCCTGCCCGCCGGCGCTTGTCGACGTTGCAGTTGCAGGGCCGGACCTTGGGTCGAACCTCTCAGCGGTTCATGTTCAGACGATGACGCAGGTGCAACTGGCTGCCCAGTTTCCCGTTGGAACTGCAGGGTCCATTTCGGGTAGCCAACGACCGGGGCCTTCCCTGCTTGGCTTATTGCCCCGCGCCGTTCTGGCCTCAGCTCCACCTGCAAGCTGATGTGGCTGTGCCTAGGATTGTTAGAAGCGGTCAGCGCGAGAAGTACTGCTTTGCCGCCAAACTGTGGGACTGTACCTTCCCATGAGCTGTCCTCTATCTCTCACACAGCCTCAGTATCGTTGCTCTTTTGCCGTCATCATATCACTTTAGATGCCATTGAGAATGTCAAGGGCCAACATGGGGAACGTTGACTCACCACGTGGTGGCAGAGTGAAGCCCGCAGAGTCGTGCCGGGCATTGTAGCTTGTTTCTTGGCCAAGATCTGGCGTTGACTTCGACCCTGCATCGACCCGGCGATATCTTCAGGCTCACAGACAGGAAAATAACCTTGCACGTCCCAGTTGGTCTTCAATAAACTTGATTTGTCCCATGCTGGGAATGTCGTGCGTCTACAGTGGACTACAGGCCATCATCTTTCAGTGTCGTAATAAAAGCCTCCCAGATTCCAGGCCTCATCTCCAATAGTCAGTCCTGGGAGGTCTCTTCGTAAGATATATACTCTTGGCCATTATTAGCCTCGGCTGTCCTTCCTGCTCCTTCACCTTTTCGAGGTATCATCCGAGTGTATGGAAACGAAATGCCCAACGCAAGCCGGCAAACAGATTATCATTCTTCTCCCCCCAAACTCCGCCAGTTTTACCTGAAGCGCGCTCTGCAGCGGCCCATGACCTCGCCTTGGCAGACCAGTTCTGCGCTGAACTCGGATCCGTCAAGAGTCAGGTAAATGTCAAAGTAGACACGGTAGAATGTGCCTTGTGGTGTGTCCATCCTCTCGAAGTCCTTCTCGAGGTTCTTGCGCGAAAGATCAGAGGTCAGAGTGACGACTTCCTTGATACCTATCATGGGGTTAGCGAGTGCTGGATCGGATTGTCAAGGGAATATACTTACGAGGATCCTTGGTGTATTCGGGGCAAACATCGTCATCGCAGGCGTAGAGAATATCCTCGTACATGAGGGTAGCACCAGGGGCGACCTGTCTGAAGAAGGAAACCTTGACAGGCTCGCCAATCTTGACCTTCTGGCCCTTTTGCACGAAGATCTGTCTGGTGAACTTGCAACGGTCCTTGCCGTCGAGGGACGGCACGCGGTAGGCCTCGGGGTGGTAACCCTCCTTGAAGGGCTGGAGAGTGGCCATGAGGTAGTGACGACGAGCAACACGGTGGGTGACGACGCGCTCCGTGATACCGGCAGTAACGGCACCCTTGACGATAGCAGCGACAGAGTCCATAGGACGCACCACCTTGGACTGGAATTGAGGAGGAACGTGGAGCTTGATCTGCTGGAAGAGGTACTCGGAGGCACCGAAACCTCCAACAACCAGAATGTTCTGCAGAGTGCGGTTCTGAGCCTGGATGGCAATGATCTGGTTTCTGACGAGTTCCAGAATGCGGTTTACGACAGGCTCGAAGCACTGCAGAATCTCCTCGTTTGTGAAGGTCATGTAACCTTCCTCAATACCAGCCTCGGGGAATTCGGCCTCGATACCGACATCCACAGCCCACTTCTGACCGTTATTACGGAAGTCGGCCTTGATGCGGTTCTCGAAATCCATGATGCACTTGGCGTACACACGGCCGGCCGTCTTGGATCCGTCGGGCAGCTTCATCTTACGGATCTTGGTGCGCAGAATGTTGCTGAAGTTACGGTTGAGCGCTGTTGAACCGCAAGAGTCACCAGATCCAGCCGTGCACTCGGCCACCGTAAAGGGGTTCTCATCCTCGACTTCGTAGGCAATCAAATCCACTGTACCACCACCGCAATCGACAATCAGGACGGCGTCGTGAACCTTCAAGTTAAGAAGGCCAGTCTTGGAGCAGAAGATTGCCGCCGCCTCGGGCTCGGAAACCAGGGTCAGGCGGTTGTCGTTCTCGTCTCGGAGGAAACCGGCCTGAATGGCAGCGGCTCTGGTGGCGGCCTTGCCAGCATCGTTCCAAATAGCAGGCACTGTCAGGTAGTACCGAATGTTTCTCTCCTCACGGTTGAACACTTCACCCAGCGTCTTCTGCAGCGCCGAGCGCATGGCCTGACGGAGCTTGAAGAGGTAGTCGGCCGCAACATCGATTTCGGACTTGCCAGGAGGCAGAGGAGGCAGGTTGATGGGGTCGATATATGTGTTGCCGGAAAGCATCAGTTGCAGCTTGAACCATTCCACCTTTTGCACACCGGGTTTCGGGTACCCAGTAGGCGCGAGGGCATCCGCAATATCGGGACCCCATCCGACAACCTTCTGGTACTGATCGTAGTAGAGGACCGTGGGAATCTAGGTCGAGTTTTGTCAGCTGCGATTGAACGCACCAATTCAGTGCCTCCTTGATCGAACCTTTTGCTTTGTGTATGATCCGGCGCCGGGCCATTCCGTAATAATATCCTCCTTAGCCTCGTTGTTCGTGGCGAAAGCGAAAGCCACACCGGAAAACGTTGTACCCTGGCAGTCATGTCAGCAAGGCTGGTCACCCCCGCACTTCTCTCCGGTGTCCACGTACGAAATCGATACCGACTATCAGCTGAGCCTTGCTCCTGCTGTTGCCCTCAACCTCGGCCGCGCTGCCGCCTCTCTGATATTGCGCCATAGGGCCTCCGGGAGGGCCAGGAGGACCCGGGGGAGGGTAGCCACCGCCGCCACCGCCGTACTGAGGAGGACCACCCATGGGATGTCCTTGGCCGCCGACAGGAGGGAGCTGAGGGGGGTATCCGGCGACGGGAGCGCCGGTGTTGATGGGAGGGGGACCGCCGACCATTTGGCTAGGCGGGGTTCTCGTCGGGCCTTGGTTCGTCAACGGGCTTGTGCGGCCGATGGGAGGAGGGCCGCCTTGAGGGTAGTTTGCCGAATAACTCGGTGGTCGGTTCCCGGCGCCTGGGTGATTCATAGGAGCGATAGAGGCGGAAGAGGTCGAGGCGATCGAGCCAGGACGAACGGGGATCTGCTGCGGTATTTGAGGGGCGCCGGACGGGTGGCCTTGGGGAGGAGGGGTCGGGCTTGGGGTCTGGTTCGGGTCTGGCGTCTGGATGCTGGCAGTTGACTTGCGTTTACCGAAACCAAAGCCTTTCAGGCGGGAATTGGAAAAGCTCATAAGGGAAGTGGTATGGAGGAGGGAAGAAGAGGAGGGAAGAGGGGAGAGGAAAAGGGACTCGGGCCTCAGGTGGGCAGGACAAGCAGAGGGTATATCGATTCGGTTTGGGTTGCAGCCGTGTGGTGGTGGTCTCGCCGGGCTGGTCCTGGGCGCAGGCTTGGGCTTTAGACCTTGGGCTTAGGACTCCTCCAGAGGTGGGCGCTGCTGCTGCTGCTGCTGCCGCCGGTGCTTGTGCTGTGCTGTGCTTTTGCTTCTGGGGACGGGACAGGACAGGACAGGACAGGATGGGCAGGACAAGACAAGTAAGGTAAGGATGGGATGGAGCAGGCAGTAGGCTGGGGGGAGGGGGTGGTGGTCAAGTCGCAGTCAAGTCACGGCGCGCCGTGTGGACGGATAGTGAGAGACGGGAAACAGACGGGAGTCGGGAGCGAGAGTCAGGCAGTGGGTGAAAGCCAGGACGACGGACGGGCCTCTGTAGGTAGCTCAGGACTTGTCCTTCTCTCTTCCTTTCTGTCTGTCACTTTGTTTCTGTCTCTCTCTTTCTCTCTCCCAGGTGGTGGCAGTCTGCAATTCCGGACTCTCTGCACTAGGCACACACAGTTTGGCGGGCTGTGACGGTATGGTTCTGGGGGCTGTTTGACAGGACTGATCGGATGGACCAGACGAGAACGTGTGGGAAAGGGTGAGGAGTGAGAAAATAGAATGTGCACTGGGCCGGGCTGGACTAGATTGGACTGGTGGGCTGGGAATTGGGAATGGGGGACCCGTGGTGAAAGCAAGCAGCAGCGTGAGGAGTGCGAGGTGGACGCAACGCAACGCAGACGCAGCGACGGAACGAGGATGGGGGGTGGAGGGGGTGGGCCGTATTCGTGGGCCGTGTGCTGCTTTTTTTCTCGCTTCCCTGGCGGGGGGAAGGAGCGAGGGGGAGCGACGAGGGCGTGGGCTGTGGAAGGGAAGCCGAAGTAAGTGTGGCACCGTAAGGCCAAGGCAAGGCAACGAAGGTGGACGACGTGGGCCGGCGCTTGTTGCTTTCGCTTTTGTGAATGAGATTCTGCTCCGTTTCTGGGGATGATGCAGGTGGTGCAGAGAGCGGTGCGACAGACAGCGAACGAGTTCAATGGAGCCGTATTGTCCAAGAAGAATGTACCCAGGTGGTTGTATGAAGTGCGTGCAAGAGAATTGACTGACGGTGGACGGCGGACGGTGGTACGAAGAGGTCGAGTAGGTACCTTACGAATAGCGAAAGCAGAAGGCGGGATGGGACGACTGGGATGTGTGAAGTTTTGGTTTGGGAGAGGTGGGGAGGTAAAGCGAGTTTACTGGACGGAGGAATACCTCTGCACGTAGGTATTCAACCTCTTTGCAACAAGGTGGACGGAATACCTAGCTTTTGTTGCCGTAAATAACTGCAGAGTAAATATTATGCACAAGACCTGATGGTGGTTCCCGATAACGGACAAGATTGCTGCTGGGGATCGAGGATCGGGCTGGAGGAGGATGCTGACGATGATGATGATGATGATGTTACCGTTGGCCGTTGCTGCTTGCTGGTGTTGGTGTTGGTGAGGCACCTTTTCAGTACCTAGATGTCTTTGTACCTACCTCAATCCATAGTGGAGAGGGAGAGGCAATACGAGATTCTGGACCGAGTATTGGGGACCGTCAACACGGAAAAACGGACAGAGCACTGTAAATCAAAACTGAGGAACTGCTTGCATTGTTTCTCGAGCTGTTTTACCTCTGCCTGCCCTGCCTGCCTCTACTTCTTGCTTCCCGTGCTTCGTTTCTGTGTCCCGTCGTGTTTTGCAGCGTGAGCGCTGTGCTCTCTGCTGCCGGTGCACCTCCAGCTGCTGGAGTCGTCCATGGTGCTGAGCTGCCCTGTGCTCCCTCAGTGTCCGCGATAGGTGGCGGGGTGGGGTAGCTGTAGGACACCGCAAGTATCTCACCGCATGCTTCTGCAGGGACTCTACCTTACCTGAGGTGCCTAGGTACCTACATCCCACCTCCCGCCTGGCCTGGTAGGGTGGCTGGACTGGCGCCAGCAGCTGACGGCACTAAAACGAGCCAGCGGGTGCGCCTGGTGGAGGAACCACTCCCACGACTTACCCCGGCTCGTTTCTGGGCAGTGTAAGGCTGAGCGACGCCGCCGCCGCCTGCCACTGGATTGGGCTCGCGACAATTAAAACTGGCCTTCTGGCTGCAGCCTGCAGCGTGAGAGTCCCGTCTTTGGGTACCTACCACCAAACGCAAGGTACGTACGTTGGATGGGCGGTGCCGGTGCAGGTGGGGAAAGCTGTATGTACGCGTGAGGTACTTACTTCCCTTCTCACCTGGGTCGTCAGCAAGCACCGTTCGTACGTTCGTAGGACTCTGCTTGTTGCCCTGCGCCGAGCAGTCGACAGATTCCACGCCGGATTACAAGGACTTGAGCGGTCAGACAGCAGCGTTGGTTTCGTCCTGTCTCTATCGCCGTTGTCCTGTCAGTGAACCTGCTGCGTCCCTCTATCTACACCAGACACCTGTCTTGAGACTGCGTCTTTGGTGCCTGTATCAGACGCGGCAGACATTGGACGGCGTCTGTGGTGGGGGAGGGACGGCTTTCCTGTACCGCCCAATACGGCGCCGACTGGGCGACGGGCCGAGCAAAGCATCTGAGTCGTAGTAATCGTCTCATCTCGCTTTCCCGAGAAGTTGAAAGAAGTTTACCAAGTACCGAATGGGCAGACAGGAACTGTCTCTCTCCCCCAGGAAGGCTTAGAGTTGTCGTTGATGACATTCAGGAGCAAGACAATTTCGATGCCTAGAAACTCAACCTTGTCCTCTCGTCGGACATGTCTGACAGCTGACAGAGTGCAACGACGGCAAAAAAAGAGAAGGACAGGGACGCGGAGATCCTGCTGCGACTCTCGTGGAGACGACACACGGGGTTCCCGGGACGCTGGATGCGCCCTTTTGTCAGCAACCAGCTTAAGGTTGAGTTAAGGATTTCAGGGCAGGGAATCGTGTTGTCCATCCCGCGAAGATGCGGCAGACCCTTGTTTATCAGCGTGCCGTGGCAGCCTTCCTCCTCACTTTCCGTATCTTTTTCAAGACAACTCGCGGAATTTCAGCAGTGGCTGCGGTTCTGCCGACAAACTACTGCAAGCCCTCGGTTGTCTGAACTGGCTTGTTGGCCAAGAGGGCCATGTACGCATCATTGCGCAGCAACAGAAAGAATACGGCCACAATTGGCGCCCAACGCGACCTTGCTATGCAGGTTGCGAAAGATTCATGATTCTGACCATCATTCCATTAGCAAAGAATTAAGCATCCGTCTCGTGGGACCCCGTCTTGGTTTCGTCTATCCCGGCCGCGAGCCGAGTTGCGATGCCAGCCCGCCGGACCCTTGACGGCCAAAGTATCTTTTGCATGCTGGACCTGCTGTGGAATACGCGCGACAGAAACAGACCTAGCGTGGCTCGGCACGGTCTCACAGGTCCTGTGTGGCCCTGGGATGCAGGACTTTCTGTAGGACTTTTCCTCCTTCTTGGTTGTACCGCTGAAGTACCTCTTTTCAGGATTCCATGAGGAAGAAACCCACCACATGCAGTCTACCGCCGCCACCAGCAACATCAGGCTTCCCGACTCCTTCAGCTTGAAGCAGCCGTGAAAGTCAATCATGGAATCCCTCATGAATAGGGCGGTCACTGGTCCAACCTTCTTTCTCTCCCTCGAGTGTTTGATCAAAATCGTGGCACAATCGCCGTCTCCTTTCGGTCGACAGGGCGAACCGGTCCTTTGTCCTGGGAATTGGGGCTTCGGGAGGGGTGCAGTTGGCTTGTTGGGCGGTGTACCTTTTTTCCCCTTATCTTTATTTTTTCTTAAACGCCGTATTCCATCCAGCCATCTCCTTCAATTTCTTCGTTGATTCGTGCTTACCCCGCCAGATTAGGTTCGAATCACATTGAGCACTGGCGTGAGCCCCTCTTTCCCCATGTGTTTCTTATGTAATAATTGCTCGGGACAGCAGGCAGGGACCTGCCAAAATGTGCGACTTCCTCGGCGACAACTTCCGAGCCACAGAAATCTCTTCGAGCCATCGTTCGAAGATGCCGTCTCGTCCGCTCCCAACAACATTCTGACTTGAGAAGAAAGGCATTCACACACAGCAGCTGGGGAGATCACACCCGGACTGGGAGTCCTGTAATTCAATTGTTCCACAGAATGCTGATGCGCATCTCCCAGCTGCCTTAGCAAAGTGGGGCAAAGGATTCGGTCATGTCATCCAACCTCCAGGCCTTGCATCCCTCGCCAACAAGCAGCAAACCAACGAAAAACTCAAGCTATTCTTTCTGAGCTTTCCATGTCGGCAATGCAAAAGGAAGACGCCGGCTGCAGTCGCCAATGGCCGCTGCTTGCTGATTAGTCGGGTGTCGAGAGTGTCCAGTCCATCTACAAGCAGTCTGATATTCCGCAGAGAAAGCCTCGCCGACGTCAATGTTGGCTCCGTTCTGCCAACGCCAATCGCCAAATCGGCCTGGCGTACCTGCCCAAGGATTCAGAAACAGCAAAACATCATTCACGCAGGCTTCCCGCCGCCTGCCAAAGGACGGTGGATAATACATTCCCGTTCCACACTGGCAACCCAGGCGCGGTGAGGCGTAGCACAAAAGCCATGCTGAGCCCCGGAGACATCTGATAGGCTCGACAGGGGAGCCCTTACAAGTTACTGCCTTCGTCTCTCTGATCGGCCTCCGCAGCTCAGCCGCACTGTTTTTGGGTTCACTCCAGCGTCCCCGTACCCGTCCAGTCTCCGTCCCCCGACCGGTCGGAATCCTGCCAGTCTATCAGCCAGCCCGCTTCGCTCCTCCTCTCATTCGCGAGCTCGCTTGTGGCTCTTGTCAGCGCCAAAAGCTGAGTTCTTCGGTTCGAGGCTTCCCGCTTTCCAAGACATCCCGCCGCCCCGGAGCGGTGTTGTCCCGTCAATACCCCCGGGAACATGCCGGCCGTTTTGCAGTACCGACAGGCGGCCAAGGCGGAGCACCCCCCGTGCGTTGGTTGTCTCGATTTTCACCCATCACACCGACACCCGAGAGCGCAGGCTAGTGTAATGCGCAAGCACCCCCATCTCGGCCGAGCGTTTCCTTCGTAGCTCGGTAACCCGCGGCGCCGCTTGTTTCTTCATCCTGTCGTGGGCTCCGTGACCGGCTTCATCGGTGTTCTGTTGGCCAGGGACCCCCACGCATGGGAGACAGCGCCTGCTGTTCTCCGCTACGACGTCGATACGATAAACTCGCGAGAGCCGATGCACCGCCCCTTCTGAACTCCGTCCGCTTTGTGGGGCCTCTCTGGCTCGGAGCTGCTCCAAAGCTCCGGATTGGCCCCGGCGACGTCCGAGTCCCTTGCCATGGAACATGGAAGTTTGTGGGTTCATACCGTCCGCGTGGACAGAGCCACTCCCACCGCGTTGGTTGACTTGGAGGCCGGCAAGGTTAGCTGACGTGCTCGTTGCGCGGCTTCGGTGCCCCGGGAATTCTGTGCCGGGCGGTGAATCATGACGCCGTCGCGAACGGAGACGACGAGGACGAATGATTTCATTTTGTAATCGCCCCTGCTGTGCGTGCAGGTCTTTAAGTCTTGAAAACATTGCATTCAGCACATCACGAGATATCTCCAGCTTACCCTCTCACGCATGAGCACTGCTCTTCGGCATGCTGAGATGCAGCTACTTCATTGGCCCCCTCCATTTCCCGCGTCTCTGTTCCCACGAATACCAAGCCAGACGTCACATCTCTCGCCTAGGAAGGCACTCAATATGTCTTTTGTGGGAAGCAGACGACATTGAAGGGGTTAATCAGCGTGCCATGGGACTCCTTTTTGCACCTGAATGCGCATACCAGACGCAATGTTTCCCCAATCGACAGGAATGTGCAAGTGCCGTCGCCCGTCTCAATAGTCCCTGTCGTCAAGTACTGCGTGGCTATTTGGTAGCCAGTATCTACCTCTTCAGCTATTCTCCCTTTTCCAATTGTGGTTGGACTATGTCCCTGGCTGGGAGCAGTAGCCTTCTCTCAATTGGCCCCGGCTCTCCCTCCCCGTGCCTTGTCCGGTGGCTTGGAACGCCAGCCCTGAGATTTGGGTTAAACTCTGGATATCAATCAAGTCCCTCTCTCCTCAACGGAAAGCAGGAAGTGGCCAGCTACCAAGGCGTATTGGCGGGCTGCATAGGCATATGTTCGCAGCTGTGCTGCAGATCCAATAGTGCAAGCAGCCACCGAATCATGCTATGACAACTCTATTGCACTCAAATCGCCGGCTTCGGCTGTCTGATGGTCGCTTCCAGGAAAGTGCGATTCTCCGTGTCGCGGGCGGCAGCTGCCAAGCGTGATGGCAGGCGGAAGGAGCGTTGCAAATAAACGGACAGCTATCAGATGTGTCTCCTTCCCTCGCTACCTGGCAGTTTTTCAAAAATGCAGCCACCTCTAGTCTCCCTTCACTTCTGTGTCTTCAGCTTCTCCTACGCCAGTTCCGCGAGTGGAAATCTGGGGATGCCATTGCAGGGCAACTGAGACACCTTGAATGTCAGGATCTCCCCAAGACACGCGCAACTACTGCTGATAACCTCGCCTCGTGGAATGTTGGGCCACCGCGTTCTCCGCATCTATTAGAAGGCTTCGACATCCCCATTGCGACCCTCAGCAGACTTGCCCACAGCACCATCGCAAGGCCGAGGCTTCGACATCATGGACTTTTACTCGCTTAATCTCGCCGTCTTCGTGGCAGGCAACGGCTACCTGCTGTACCGGCAGTATCAGCGCCAGCAAGACGAGGTCGTCGAGGAGCTCAAGCAGGAGGCTTCTGATGCGGACTACGGCTCTGATGGGGAGGCCGAGCACCAAGGCTCGCTCCTGGGAACCGACACCAAGGCTGCTGCCCGCCAGTTCCAGCTCGACTATTTCCCCGTTTACGCCCTTGCGATGGCGGCGGATTGGCTACAGGTAATGTGTTGGTGACAGGCGGTGCGTGGGAGCCAAGCTGATATCCGTAGGGCCCTCATATCTATGCCATTTACAAGTACGAGAAGAACATACCCGAGAAGATCGTTGCTGCGCTCTATGCCGCTGGATTTGTTTCTGGTGCCATTTCCGCCTCCTTTGCCGGCGAGCTCGCTGATCGATACGGGCGTCGTCTCGCTTGCCTCACGTACTGCGTCACCTACATCCTGACGTGCCTGACCATGCTTTCCGATAACCTCTTCATTCTTTTTGTCGGTCGTTTTGCCGGGGGCATCTCGACCACTCTCCTTTACAGCGTCTTCGAGGCATGGTTGATTACCGAGTACCACCAGCGCGGCCTGTCCCAAAGCAAGCTCAAGCTGGGCGCCATCTTCGGAAACATGACCACCATCAGCTCCATTGTTGCGATCCTTTCCGGCATTATTGGCGACATCCTGGTCAACTTTCTCGGCGGCCGCGTCTGGCCGTTCATGGCTAGCGCTGCGTGCTCTGGAGTGGCCATCATGCTCATTCTCAAGTCATGGAAGGAGAATTACGGAGGCCTGCAGAATAGCCAGTCAAGTTCTCTGGCCGATGTCAAGAGTGGAATTCAGTCAATCTTGGCCAATGCACGCGTCGTGGCCTTGGGTCTTACATTGACCTTCTTCGAGGGTTCGATGTACCTCTTTGTTTTCTTCTGGTCCGCAGCGCTGAAGAGCGCTAGAACCAAGGCTGGTTCAACGGAAGAACTGCCCTTCGGTCTCATCTTTTCGAGTTTCATGTGCTCCATGATGGCCGGGTCTGCGTTCTTCTCCCTCTACACCAAGACGCACACGAAGGAGACAACATCCCTTATCCTGATGATTGCGGTCCTCACCGTCAGCGGTTGCTTGTCAGGAGCCATCTTGCTGGAACAGGAGCAGTTGCTGTTCTGGGCTCTCTGCATGATCGAGGCATGCATTGGGGCCTACTTCCCAAGCATGTCGTTCTTGAAGAGCGAAGTTGTGGAGGACAGTACTCGCGGACGTGTGTACAGTCTTCTGAGACTACCTCTCAACGTGTTTGTCGTCGTGGCGCACAGTCTTGACGAAGAGGGTAAGTCGTCCCTTCCGAGAGGAACACTCAACGTGCATGCTGACTTTATGTACAGGCGACGGTCATCGCAACATGGTCTTCATCACCTGCGCGGCGTTGCTGTTGGCATCCTTCTTTATCATCAAGAGGAGCTTCCTTGCCTAAACGCCTCGTCGCTCAGGGTGATATTACGCAACGGCAAGGTGCATCTGATTGGAGGGTGTTTTGGGCGTATGGACAAGTTTATGAAATGTTCATTCAGCATGGGAGAGGGACTATTCAAGGCATGGCATTTGCATCAGATACGGGTACTGTGGAGAGCGATGTATGATTGGCATGAACATTGACATGTGGCTTTAATCACGGTCAGACATCCTTCGTAGACTGGAAATTTCTGGAAGAGCATCCAATGGAAGCAATCTGGCCTGTTGGAGCCATGTTGAAGGCGAAGCGAGGCTCCCCCAGCAAAAGGAGATATTGACGACCAGGATATGTGACGATGCCGCCAACCAAAGGCCGGGGAACGAGGTCGTGGGGTTGAGTGACCGAGTTCAGCGCAGGGGCCTGTTCTCGTTGGGGTTGGGTTTCCGTTTCATCAGCTCCAGCTTCCTTCCCCTTTCGGGGCATTTGGCTGCCGCGTGCCGTGTACTACAAGTATCGTGTGCTTCTTTTTTGCGATGTGTCCACCTCAAGTTTCCCCCCTCCAACTCTCTGAAGGCCTCGAACAGTGCACAGCAGCGATTGACATTTCGAGTGAGCGCTCCTCGCGTGGCGGCGTGCCATTCGTAGTGAGGTGCATTTAAGATCCTTCGACTTGCAGTCGTCAACCCCGGCTCTTGCAGTCCACACCGCACTTGTTTTGCGGAACCCCTTGCGAACCGGTTCGACTGAGCAGCGATTTGAGTGGCCAACTCAAAATTCACCCTCCACCGTCCAAGGGGACTGTTTAATGCAGAAGTCGCATTGGAGGGACGAGAAGAGGGGGAAGGAAAAGGCCGTTGGTTTTAGCAGAGAGAAGGATCAACTGCCAGCCTCTCCCGTCGCTGCTCTTTATTCTCTGGTCTCGGATTGCTGAGCATCGGGTCGTGTCTCCCGTCTTTCATCTCATTCTTTACCAAACGACGTCTTTCCTCAACTTCGCCCTTGCTTCTCCAGAATTGACGTTGAGCGAGAGAGAAGTGGTGGGCTTATCACACGAGCATCGGATTGCGCGCCTGGCCCAAATTATTTTGGTGTAACCATCCGGCGGCCAACCAGCGATAAGGGACGCCCATTCGACTGCGTCTCCCCCCTTCACAACCACTTTTGCCAAACAAACGTGAAAACCGGGATATTGGCAAAGACCTTGGAGCTCTCTATTCAACCAAGATTCTGCAAGTTCTCTGACGTGGGACTGGACTTCGACAAGGGGAGACTCTGCGCCAGGCGAGAAAAGCGCGCTACGCACCTGCCAACTTCCTCAAACGACAACCTACCAACCAGCCACTGCAGCAGCCGTTTTTATCGGTGGTCGCATGACATCCAACTGCAGGCGCGCTAGAGGCTGAGGGGAAATTCGCAGAGTAAAAAAAAGGAGGAGACGAGACGGAGTGAAGAAAGGACGCAATCCTGCAGCGGAACGACAGGCAGGAGCGAGTTTATTAATACCAAGATCAAGCCACCCAACCAAGGCGCACGACTCGACGGTTATCTCGACACCAGGTGCAGCGAGATTCCCGACCGATTCATTGACCGGCCAGATCTGCCTGAACCCAGAAACCATCAACGAGAAACCACGCAACAGCACACCCCGAAACCCAGACTTGAGGGAGGAACCCTGACTTTTTGAACTGTCGCTTTGTTGGACGACTGCACGAAGCACAAATCGCAAACGAAACGAGCCAGCGCCCAGCAGCCATCCCTTTTCACCTGCTCGCTGTTCTCACCTTGTTATTCCCCGTCCGCATAATCCCATAATTCTTTATTTTATTACAACGGCAAATTATTGCAGTCACCAATT
Source organism: Colletotrichum sp. SAR 10_71 (assembly GCA_025327135.1). NCBI lineage: Eukaryota > Fungi > Ascomycota > Sordariomycetes > Glomerellales > Glomerellaceae > Colletotrichum > Colletotrichum sp. SAR 10_71. The sequence goes on along the minus strand of JAKMWS010000041.1, from coordinate 173,711 downwards.
CAACCAACGAGAGAGACCAGAAACCAAAAGAGGCCCGCCGTCGCCCGACTGCGACTTGCACGAGGACAGCAGAGTTTTTGGGATTTTGAGCGAGGAATTTTTGGCGCGGCCAGCGAAAGAAAGCCCTTGCTCCAGTCCAGTTACCCCCATCGGCGGCTTTCCACCCCCGGGATATCCCCATTCATGACCTCATTGGGGGGAGCAAACCTGGGTCCTCGTCGTCTATCCGCAGCGTCACACCCGGGAAACTAATTACAGACGGGCCGTTTAAACGCGTGCTGTCTCCTCCAAAGGGCCGAAACTGGGACTGCGCACTACTACCGGACGGAAATCGCCAGCCTCACCTCACCAGTGCCGCAATCTGCTGCCCAGCAGCTGTTGTAGGCTGCAGCTAGGTGGTGTGTGTGAGCGTGTGCCAGGCAAAGCGGCGGCGCGATTATCGTCAGCGTCGCTTCGCTGCAGTCACCGTATTGCAACTGCTGCTTCTGCTGCGATTGCGCCCGTCTGCATCTCCATCCGCATCTCGCAGGTTGCACGCAGCCCGTAGCTGCGAGAGTCTAGAACATCCCCTCGTGCGCCGGGACGTCTTTATCTCTCGCCGATAGGAGAGAACGCCGGACATTTAGCCGTCGTTCCGTCCCGAAAGTCTAGAGGGAAAAAAGAAAACACCGCAAAGGCGGCAGTCTCGCGCCGCGCCCGCTTCGAGACCTGCATCTGGAACACCCGCTATCTCACTCACACCAGACACCGGCCTTGTTGTCGGGCTTCATCCGGGAGGGAAGCGCCGAACAGCAGGCGCTCGGGTGGCCTTGGCAGCAGACCCGGCCCAACATCAGGACCGTATCTCGCGAGACCAAGGAAAACAGCAGCCACATGCAAATGCAGTATGACAGGATGTCCGAGGTAGCAGTGGAGGACATGGACTACGTTAATGACTTTGACGACGGCGTCGTCGGCGCATATCACGACACGGAGGAGGTGGTGTTGACGCTCGGCAGCGGCGGCTTGGACGAGATCAACGGCGGCAGCGGTAGTGAGCGGCAGCCAACAGCAGCAACAGCAACAACGTTACCGAGGAAGACTCCAGGACCTGGGCACCGGAGAAGGAGGAGCAGCTTCCTGGTCTCCCATGGGGTCTCCTCGTTTTGGTACGGCCTTTGCTCGGTCGTGTTATTAGTGCTTGTTCTTGTAAGTACCCGGCCTGCGGTCGCCGTATTTCCTTCTGTTTGGACAGCCGGTTCTATCACATTTTCTCCATGATCCATTCTCATCCCCCCGTCCCAAAAAATCACCCGTCATCCTGAATCCACTACCCACATCACCCTGAGCACGCGCACAGTCTGTATTTTTCGTTTTATTGATTGGGGGTTTTCCTTCTGTGGCTGCCGTTCGAATTGGTGTCCCTATTTCTCCCTCTCGTCAGTGGCGTCTCTCCATTTCCGGCATGTTCGGTGGCCCGCCCGGTGGATGTTGGACGGGAGCTTCTTCGGCGCAGAAGTGGGACCGTGGAGCCGGGGTGGTTTCGCGTGTCGTGGTTCCCACGGAAGGCGTGCAAGTGCCTGGAGTTGCCTGTCTCTCCCGCATCGTACCAGCAAATCATCACAAATGATTGGGAGACGAATGAGTTGTTCGCCCATCGACGTTGCCCGACTTTTTCTCGGTGCATATCACGGGGGCTCCAGCTTTTTGGGGTCCTCCCCCGGGGGTCCTCTCACCCTCCTCCTTCTTGTGCTTCAGGCGACTTTCCGAGCTTGGGAAGAAGAGCCGCGAGCGTGGGAAGGTGTGGGATGAGAGATGCTGCACCTACAGACTGGAGACTGGAGAAAGCAGGGGACTCGGTGAAAGCCCGCGAGAAGCACCGCGAGGGAAATGCAGCGTCCAGTGGCCGCCCGCTCCAGCTCCAGAAACCTGGACCCAGCGCCGCCGGCAAAGCCAATTGGGGACAGCGGAGGGGCCGAACTTGAGCCAGCGGGCCAATAGGCTGGATGGGCGTGGTCGAACTCCGGCGCCGAGTTTTTTCCAGCGTGTTTCCTCTTGCGGCGGGCGGGTTCTGGTCCGTGTCAGTGCCTGTCTGTTGTTTTTGGCGGGCATGACGAGGTCTCGCAGCAGACGGCGTTGTTGGTGGGCAGGCACCTCAGTGAGGATCCAAGGCCAAGCACCTGGTTGCTCGACTGGACCCAGCAGCCTGACAGTGGACGTTCCCCGCAGCTCCCAAGGACAAGGACCAAGGACCAAGAACCTGGTGTCCAGCCAGCTGTCGTCGCCTCACGTCACGCTACCTACCTGCCTGCCTGACGCTGCTGCACTGCTTCGCTGCATCCAGCCATAGCGGGATGTTGAGACGATATGTTGCTTGTCAGGCGTAGAGGGTGCTGCTGTCCAAGACCCGATTCCAACACGCAGCTTGTTGCTCCGTGCTGCCCCAGTCGAGAGACTTGCAGCTCTGCAACCGCATCTCCATCTGCAAGTTGCGCTGAGAGTAGCCATTGGGATGCAGTTTTCCTCTGGGGTTAACCGTCAGCTCCGGGTTCTGGCAGGCCAGCTCTCTTCCCCCGTCTTGTTCTGCAACTACCCAGGTACCAAGGCACTGCAGTATCAGTGTGTTCCGGTCCTGGCCCTTGGCTCGGCTGGGCTGTTCTCGGCGAACTGTCAGAATCATGAACTGTCAGTCAGGTCAGATCAGACGGCCACAGTTCCTCATGCATGTTCAGACCAACGTCGTGGCCAAGTTGCAGCAGTCCCCTACCAAGCCCGGGGACCAGGCTACCCAGCTGGAAAGTCGTGTGTGTGCGGCGCTGGGGGGGGATTTTCTGGAAGACAGATGCACGAGGCCTGTCACCCCACCACATCATTACCTCATTTTCCCGCGATTTCTTTTTTTTCTTCAAGCACACTCCTCACTGAAAGAGGCACTCTGTAGCGTGTGTGCAAGGTACCTGACTTGGGCCTGGCCTGGCCTTGCCTTACCTTACGTGCTGAGGCGCTAGCGACATGCCTGCTGGGGCTCCAGCTTGCTCCACGCGTGTGCTCCGTACTCCATGCTCCTTGCTCCATGTTCCGCTCCATGCCAATTGACCACCCCCGTCCCCCGTCCATTCCTCTGCGATTTCGTCACATACATCATCCTCGAAGCTCCCACTCTTCCCTCCCCTAAGCCCTCTCATTATTTTTGTTGACTTTTTGTCTCTACCTTTGTATACCCTCACATCCTTACCTCCCATCTTCATCCATACCTATTTCCGAGAATCCCATCATCTATCTCCCTTGGCTGTCCTACCTTACTGTCCTACCTTGCCTACCCACCTTGACATCCATCCACCCTCCATGACGAAAGGCGTCTGCTAGCCAAGCTCATAAACTAATCTTCTCTCTTCCTCTCCCTCCTCACAGCTCGCGCAGCTCCTCCTCGGCAACGCCAAGCTCCTACTCCTTCCTCAACACCTACAGCTCCAACAACTTCGTTCCTCTCTTTCTTTCCCCTCGCACCCATTCTTCCATCCTTCTCCTCCATTCTACTCCCCTTCGGCTCAAATATTCCAGGAGCCAGTCTGCGAGAACCCCGCGCCGTTCCCAACCACGCCTCCAATCTCAAAACCACTCACAATGGCGCTCGAAGCAGAGACAAAACGTGTCGTCGACCAGTTCGAGGTCACCGATGTCTACTTGAACGAAGCTGTGACGGAGTTCCTCGGCCAGATGCGTAAGTCGAATAACCCCTCCCTCCCGAAGCAATTGCTTGCGTTACTTCCTTCCCGCTGCAGCTAAGCTACCTTGCTGGAGCTCCCAGCTGGTCGATGCTCTGTGCGCGAATAAGTGTGCGCACAGCGCAAAACACCTTGAGCTGTCTGGTTGCGGGAAGGCGCGAATAACCCCGCAAAGAATTGAAAATTGACGCGAGCAATTTCTGCAGACGAGGGCCTCGAGAAGGACGGAACGAGCTTGTCCCAAATCCCGACCTACGTCACTGGTGTTCCCAATGGCACCGAGAAGGTAATTACACAACAGCGGCGAAAGCTCTTCCACTCCCCTCACGCCAATGCTGACGACCGCAGGGCCTTTACTTGGCCGTTGATCTCGGCGGCACCAACTTCCGCGTGTGCTCCGTCCAGCTGAACGGCGACACCACCTTCAACCTCACATACAGCAAGGTCGCGATCCCCAAGGAGCTGATGGTCGCCAAGAAGGCCGAAGACCTGTTCTCTTTCCTGGCCAAGCAGATTGAGCTCTTCCTGCGCGAACACCACGCCGAACACTTCGAGCAGCACGTCCGCCGTCGTCAGACCTACAGCGCCCCCGAGGGCTACCGCGACGAGCATGTCTTCCGCCTCGGCTTTACCTTCTCCTTCCCCGTCCAGCAGCTCGGTATCAACAAGGGCAACCTGATTCGCTGGACCAAGGGCTTCGACATCCCCGATGCCGTCGGCAAGGACGTCTGCGCCCTGCTGCAGACCGAGATCGACAAGCTGCACCTTCCCGTGCGCGTCGCCGCTCTCGTCAACGACACCGTCGGAACTCTTATGGCGAGATCCTACACGTCCACCGGCAAGTCTGGCTCGATCCTCGGCGCCATCTTCGGCACCGGTACCAACGGCGCTTACCTCGAGAAGCTGTCCAACATCAAGAAGCCCATTGTTGGCGACTACGAGGCTGCCACCGGCGAAATGGTCGTCAACGTCGAGTGGGGCTCCTTCGACAACCAGCTCAACATTCTTCCCAACACCCCTTGGGACGCCCAGCTTGACAAGGACAGTGTAAACCCCGGTATCCAAATGTTCGAGAAGCGCGTGTCCGGCATGTTCTTGGGTGAGATCGTCAGACTGACCATCCTTGACATGCTCAAGGACGAGAAGCTGTCCCTCTTCAAGGACGCCAACTCGAGCTTCAACGACTGGAAGTCTACCACCGACATCAGCCCCCAGTCCGGCATGTTCAAGCAGTGGGGTCTCGACAGCGCCATCATGTCTGTTGCCGCCGCCGACAACACCCCGGAGCTCTCCACTCTCCGCCAAGAGCTCGAGTCGGTCCTCCACGTGTACAGCCCCTCCCTCGAGGACGCCCAGGCCTTCAAGGCTGTCGCTGGCGCCGTTGGCCGCCGCGCTGCCCGTCTCTCCGCTGTCGCCATCGCTGGCATCGTCATCCAGTCCGGCAAGCTTGAGGATCCCAACGAGGAGGTCATTGACATTGGTGTCGACGGTAGCTTGGTCGAGCACTACCCCTTCTTCCGCGACATGATCTACGAGGCCCTGCGCGCGATCGACAGCATTGGAGCCAAGGGTGCTGAGAAGATTCGTATTGGCATTGCCAAGGATGGCAGCGGCGTTGGCGCTGCACTAATTGCCCTCGTGGCGGCTGGCATGGAGAAGGACTCAGACGTCTTGACGGAGTTCAGACAGAACGTCAAGCGCGAGCTCGATACCATCCCAACACCACGTAAGTGTCTTGCACCGGTCACGGAGCACTGCGAAAACGCCGATACAGTCCCCGTTGTTGTCCCCTCAAACTAACCTCTCTGTGCTTCCTTCTAGGCGAGGAGCCCGCAATTTCCAACACAACACTGGCCATCGGCGGCGCGGTGGGTGTTGCAGCCATTGGGGCCCTGTGGTGGTCTCGTTATAACCGTCAATGAGTGTGGATGATGGGATGAACTGTCATGAATGTGTGTACGTGTGAAAAGAAAGGGAAGAATGACGGCGGGCGGAGGCAAAGCATTTGGGAACAAGGGAAGGAAGGGGTGACAAAAAAAGCAGAGACCACCCACCACCACCCTGGCTGGGCAAGCATTTTCAGCATGCTGTTCTTGATTCTTTTTTCAAAATATTTTTTGGACGTTCGAATTTTTCCACATTCGAAGCTGGGGTCATGGAGTTGGGAAGAGCAAACTTCGAATTTTCTGTTTTGTTGTTCTACTACTTGTCAAAGTTGTACATTGGCTCCTTCTGGACAAAGAAGAAACATCTTTTTGGCATCCTTTTTTTGTGGTCTCTATTTCCTTCTTGGTCTATGGTGATGCTTAGCACAAAGTGTCTGGAGTGATCCTGCTAAATGATTCGATCCAGTCCCAACGCCATCTCGCAAGGTTTCCATCTATTCTTATCAACTTTCGCCCATTAATTAATCCTTTCCAAATCCTCGAGTTCTAACTTTGGAAAGCAGCGGCCGGGTACGCGCGATCCTTCTTCTTCCTCGCCGCCGAGCTGCTTCGCGAGCTCGCACCGGAGGCGCTGTTGCTTCGCGGCGGCGCGAGCATAGGCGGCGCCATGTCGGCCGGCAGGTCGTTCCACTCCGTCTCGGCGCGTCGGTTCTGGAACGATTGGCCCGACGGCGTTATCAGGGGCCTATCCGTATCGCCATTCGCGCCTGCCGCCACGCGCGTGTTCATCGGGGGGAGGTTCGCGACGGCGGCGGTAGGGCCGGCGGGGATGGGGGCGGCCATTGTTGCGGGTTGGTTGTGGCGGTGACCACTTGAAGACAGAGACAGCGGTCCGATGGAGCGGCGGACGATGTAAGCCGAGTCTGGGCGGAGCTTGATGTAGTAGCCCCTGAGTTCGTCGCCGAACTGTTCGAAGCCGCGGGAGGTGTACCACTTTATGCCCTCGTCGTTGTCTGTCCAGACGTGTGCGTAGACGTGGCGGAGGTTGACGCCTGGGACTGAGGAGGCGGCGGCAATAATGTTGTCGAGCGTTGCGGTCGCGAGGCCGTGAGAGCGGTACGGAGAGAGGAGGGCGAGGGATTGGATGTAAAGGGCGTGTTCGGGCTCCGAGGAAATTGTTGTCGGCGGGAAGGGGGAGGGTTCGACTCGGGAGACGACGCCGCCGATTACTTGGGTGGTTGTCGAGGAGGAGGAAGTGTCGGACCAGGTTATTACGCGGGAGAAGGGGCCTTGGAGGGCGCCGGCGTAGAATTGCTCTGGGTAGGCGACGGGGAGCAGCAAGGAGTTTATGCGGCGGAGAGCTTGGATGTCTGTCGGGGTGACGGGGCGGATCTGTGCGGACGGGTGGACGGACGAAGCTGTCGCAAGAGGTGGTGGTGATGGTGTCGTTGCTGTCGAGGTGGGGGTTTGCGTTGCGGGGGGAGGGGCAGCTGCAGCTGGAGGAGGAGCTGCGGGTGCCGGGGTGAACTTGGTTGATGACGGAGGAGGTGCGTAAGACGGTTGTTGGCGGGGTTGGAAGAAGGATTTTATGGAAGATTGGGTTGGCTTCGTCTGGGGGAGAGACATGGTGGCTTTCGATTTTGGGGAGTTCGTATGTTGGTGTAATTATATGCTCGGGGCGAGAAGAAGATTCAGGGTCCAAGGGTCGTTGAGGGTGCGAGAGATTGGTGGCTTCTAGCCAGATGTGTCTATGATGGGGGTTGACGTAAATTCAAATTCAGATTCGCACTATTTACACGCGAGCGGCCAAAGGTGGTGATTATTTGGGTGCGGAGTGAAGAGGATGTCGATGTATCCGGCGAGGGCGACGATCAGCGTCCCAAAGGAGAGGTGCGAGTGTGGAAAAAAAGGACGAAGTTTCGGGACGGAGTTGGAATGTCTCTGAATTCTGAATGGTTGCGACGCAGTGACGGAGCCCAGGCCAGGCCCTTGCGGGAAGGGGCGGGCGCTGGTTGGACAGGCCGGGGAACCTGAGGGTGGTGGTGGTGACCCTTGTGACGATGGCGGGAAGGTTCAGAGACAGGTGCTCTAACCACGGGTGCCTCCTAAAGCCAATAATTTCCAGTGAGGGAAGGAGTCGAGCGCCGCAGAATGAGATGCGCTGATGCAGGGAAGGAGCCGACGGCAACCGGCCCCACCTGACCGACTCAATGGCGCTTGCCTGAGGTCGACACTCTTCAGTTCATCAGCAGAGATCCCAGATTCGGGAGGACTGGGCCGGCAGGGGAGAAAGATGGAATGGTCCAGCTCGTTGTCGCTAACACAAGGGTTTTGGTTTAGTGCCAGCCAACAGAAATGTGTCCACTCCCGGAGCAAGTCAGCGCCCCAAGCTCCAGGCCGTTGACAAGTGAGGCTGGTTGTTGAGCCCCCTTACTTTGGACGGACAGGGAGGCTTTCTGCTGGTGATGGATGATGCAGTGCGGCGGATTACGTGCTGCACGGGCGGTCAAGACTTTCTCCGAGAAACCGATGCTCTATGGTTTCTGCCGCCCGGGGTGTTATCGTGAGGCGCGAGGTTGGCCTGGGGTCAAGTCCCTAAAAGGGGAGCTAACTCAGGCACATGCATACGCTGATGGGCCTGAGTTCGCAGACCGAATCCGATGGCCCGGGGCGGGTATCATGTTGTTTCTGCAGCCACTTCAACTAACCCATGACTTGGAGTTGAAGCTGGCCCGATGCAACTCTGAACGGATGAGGTGGTCATCTTACGACGAGATGCAGCTAAGGCGCTCTTGGTGTCTTCGTTCGGGCAGTTGCAGTCGAGAGTGATGCGGTGTAAGTCGCTGATCGAACCGCTAAACCGTCAAATCGCCCTTCCGCATCAAAGAGCACATCGGAAAGCCAATGATGGATGCTTGCAACGCACCTTAGGTAAAGGTAGTTGAGGTAGCTCAAGGTTAAGGGACCTTGCAATAGCAGTTGGTGGACAAGAAGTGGTTTGAGCTCTTGTAAAGCTGCTGCCCAGTGGACCGCTTAGATCAATCAAATGTCGACAGTTCTGGGAAGTTGCGTTCGGGCAGCTCCCCGTTTGTACCTTCAATTCCGCCTGCCTTGCTCTCCTCCGTCCTGTTCCCTTGGCTTGGCAATTTCTGCTCCGGAAAAACTGCCCATTTCTTGACCTTCCATTTTGCTATTTTCACATCTTCAAATCTTCCCTCCGCTCCGGTTTCCCCAAGTCTCTTCCACTCAACAACTTCTCCGGACCGGCGACAACCGTTCAGATCCCTAACCGTACCAGTGCCTGATTCGGATTAGGATCCTTGTCCGCAGAGACGAACGACCAAAAGTCGCCTTATTAGCTGAGCGGTCGACACGAGGCTCGTGCTTCCCAATTGTCAAGTCAGTCGCTGGTCGCCTGCCGCTGCTAATAATTATCGCCGATACATACCACCTCCTTGCAAACCCGCGGCGTTGCACCCTTATTACTTCAGCAAGCAAGGTTCCGAAACTTTTTTTTTGGCCGCCAACTCTTCCAGCTTGACCTCATCTCACACTGCTACCGCTGCCCCCTCGTCAGCCCGTGTGGCACCTATTTTAGTTACCCGTCAACCCGATTCAGATTCCACAAACCTGCACACACGACCACAAAGCTTCGCCCTCTGAGGCTGCCATCACCACCCCCAATTTCTCCCCTCAGCCTTTGTGCGCCGTCCGACCGGCCCTTGGAGAGATGGCTTCCAACACGGGCAAGGCTGGAGTAATCGTCGCTCCCGACGATGCTGGCAGCATGGAGAATCTTGTAAGTGCTCGCCCTGCCTTGAACTTGGCGGATGGTGCACCCAGCCATCTCGATCGCAAATTAACACCGCCGCGACATGCCGCCGGTGGGATGACATGATGCTGACATCTCCGGCGCGAAGGCTCATTCGGTGCTCGACGACTTAATGTACAATATCGTTCACGACCTCCTGCTCAAGGTGCACCGCGACGAGAAAATGGCGAGGGCCACCACGGCCGCGATCCGTGTCGAGAAGCTGGCTTCCGATGCATCAGAAAGCTCGACACCTGACTCGAAACCCGATGTGCGGATCGAAACCGATGCGGCGATCTACGAAGACGGTAAGGTGATGCTCAAAGGCAATCCCTTGAAGACAACGACCGAGATTCTCTGCCCGAGATGCCACCTGCCTCGATTGCTCTATCCGACCGACGGCAAGGGGGCGAGAAAGCCTGATCCGAGCGTCATCTACTGCAAGAAACACCCTTACATCGACAAGCCTGGCTACGACATCTACGGGCAGACCTGGGTTCAGCCGGGCCCTGGAAGAGGCAAGAAGAAGAAGGACATGAAGCCCGACCCGAACATCGAGTCTCCCGCCCCCGGAGAAGGGCGCCCTGCCAATGTGCTTTCGTTCCCGTCAGCCACATGCAGCAAGTGCAAGCGATGCATCCTCGTCACGAGACTCAACAACCACATGGGATCGTGTATCGGTAACAGCGGCCGTAACGCGAGTCGCGCTGCGGCAGCCAAGATTTCAAACGGCAGTAACGGCGCAAGCCAGAACGACGGAACACCCCCATCGAGCCAGAAGGCGACACCAGCGCCTGCATCACGAGCCTCGAGCCCAAAGAAGCGCGACAGTGAGGAAGTGGCGGCACCGGAGGAAGAGGAGGAATCGGAAAACAGCCATAAGAAGAAGAAGATGAAGCCAACGGTCATGACGAAGAAGGTGATTCTCAAGACTAAGGGCCCAAAGAAAGACAAGGTCAAGACCAACTCACTGCTGAGCCACGAATCGAAGGTGGGAGACGACGATGACAATTCCACTGTCGAGGTCGCCCCTAAGAAGGAGAAGAAGGAGTCTAAGGAGGGCAAAGGCATCAGCCCGGCTAAGAAGTTGAAGCTTGGCGCCGCGAAGCCGCCCTTATCGTCGCCGCTGTCGAAGAATGGCAATGGTAGAACCGAAGATGCAGAGTCCGAATCGTCCGGCACGTTGTCGTCGCCGCCAAACTAGAGGCTTGGCGGCACAACTGGCCGCGGAGCGCTGAAAACCCCCAGCTCCGGCTCCGGCTCAGGCTTCCAGCAAAGCTCTGGCTTTGCCACCGGATCGGAACCTGGGCCTCAGTCTGTTCCAAGAAGCAATCCTCCCACTGGTTCCGGTAAACGCCATCTGCAGCTGACACCTTCGCCTGGACCTGCTTCATCACCGTCTATTTCGAACACCAATAAGATATCGAAGAGAACGTTCGATGAATATGCTACCAAGGGTCAAAAGAGACCCCCAGACAAGATCAACGACCAGTCCAAGAAGAGACGCTGCTCGTAACAACCATTTAACATCTACATTATCCCTTTATTCTCTTCAACATGCCCGGCCTGGTTCAGTATCAAACCAGAAACAAGACATCGCTCGTCCCGGAACATTGGAAACACCGGAGCCAAAAGCAGATCAGCGAACTGATCAACCGTCGGGTTCCAGACCGACACATCATCTTGTATTCAAACAAAGATTGGCACCGCAGTACAACAGACGCTCTTGATACACACACACACCTTCACACTCAACAACATTGCATGAACTGGGAGTTCGTTGGGTAGGAGTGGGGGTGGCTTATCCCATACAATTCTTCTGCATCACCTGGCAAGGCGGATGACGGCGTTAGAGAGACTGCGGTTATTTTATAGGCATTGACTCAATGATATTGATTCCCCATTGGTTACGCGTAGCTTGAGTCTATTGATGGATATGATGACTTATTACAAAAAGGGAGCAGCCGCTTCTAGAAATGTCTATAAATGATCGAAGAAACACGCTGACCAGTCGGCAACATCCTGCATCGCAGCTTCCAGGGATTGAGACAATACTCTGCTAGATAGGTCAAAATATGCTCAGGACTTCCATTGGAGAAGACACTGAGGTGTAATGCCGTCTTCATCCCCTTTTCTATGAATCATTTGGTGAATGGTGAAATCAGATTGAGCTGCCCAATATCTGCTGCGTGTGGATAACCAAGTGACGGTGCCGAGTGCTCTTTGACGCAGTGAGGAAGGAGCAGCTTAAAAGGGCCGGCCCTGCCTCACAGCGCAAGGCGGCAGGAAGGCTTATCAGTTGCACAATGCCTTGCTGCTACCGTTGAGGTCGGTGGTCGAACGGTTGTTCGACTTCCTTCTGAGGCTACTCGGCCTTCCTAGCGTGGGACTTCAATCCTTCGAAATTACCGTCTGCCCTTGGGTCTAATGCGCTGGGTCGCTCGTTTTGTCATTTTGACTTTATTTTGTCGTCGTTTTTGGTATCCCTCTCTTTTTTTTCTTCTTTTATTCAATAAGAGCAGGAAATCTTATATGCTACCCATTCTATGCTGCCTAACGTGTGTCACGATGCTTTTTATATCCTCAGGCGCCTGAAGCAGTCTAGATTTGCAACCGCCAACGCCATGAACGCCCGTTTCTCCAAAGGTATCTCAGTATCTGTCTCGCTCCCCGCGCGTCTTCCTTTATCACTCCTCCGGCTCACTCTCCTCAACGACACTCGCCCGCACGATCTTGACCTCCTGCAGCGGCCTGTCCTCGGGGCCCGTCTTGACGAGCCCCATCCTCTTGACGACGCTCAGGCCGCTCTTGACGCGGCCGAAGATGGTGTGCTTGCCGTCGAGCCAGGGGGTCGGGGCGAGGGTGATGAAGAACTGGGAGCCGTTGGTGTCGGGGCCGGCGTTGGCCATGGAGAGGACGCCGGCGCCGGTGTGCTTGAGGCCCGGGTGGATCTCGTCGGCGAACTTTTCGCCGTAGATGGAGGTGCCGCCGCGGCCGGTGCCGGTGGGGTCGCCGGCCTGGACCATGAAGTTGGGGATGATGCGGTGGATGATGGTCGAGTTGTAGTAGCCGCGCTTGGCGAGGGTGGCGAAGTTCGTGCAGGTTTTGGGGGCGTGGGAAGTGTAGAGCTCGAGGATGATGGTGCCCTGCCGTTTGGGGGTTTTGGTTAGCTTTGCGGGTTTGCGCTTGGGGGGTGAGAGGGAGTGGATGTACCATGGAGGTTTCGAGAGACACGTTGGTCGTCATATTGGCTTCTTTGCGCTGTCGCGACTTGTTTGTGCGAGCTAGAAGGTGGAAATTCGCGATGGAAGGGTTGTCGATATTTTGGACGAGGCTGCGATGTAGCGGCCCGCGACGCGGTGAAAGCAAGCAAGCAGCAGCAGCGATTGAGTTGGGACGATGGTGGGGAGCTTGAGCCAGCCACCCGCCTGCCGTCGAAGAAAAATAAGGCAGTTACGGTGCGTGATTGGTCGCGCAGGTCAGGTTAGCGGGATCTGGGCCGCTGTGGAGATGGGCCCCGGGTCCCTGTCGTGGTACCTTGCGGCGCGCTGGTTTCTGGCCAGATCCTGCATCATTTGCTGGATGTACCTGCCTGTCGAGCTGTCTGAGTGTGAGGCTAAGCGCATCTTTGGCAAGTGACTTCAACTCTTGTTCCTGCAAGTTGCAACGCTCGTCCATCCCTCTCGCAGCCTCCAAAACTGGACGGATCTTTTTCTGTGGAAGTCCGGCTGTCTCTTTTCCCAGAAGGACCGCGTCCGGCAAGGTGTCTCTGGTACCGGTGTGGCGTATCCTTTCCCGCTTCGAGCCTTTTAACAAGGTTCCAACTTTCGCATTATTGGTAACACGCTGTTCAAGACAACTTCCATTGTGCGCGCGATACCCAGAGCTGCAAGGTGTCTTCTCACATCTTCTGCAGCAAATTTCATTCACGAACAAGATAGCTTCAGAGAAGCTTAAAAGAGAGACTTTGGGACCAGTATCCGGACTGAAGAATCAGGCGTCATCGTACCTTCCTACCAACTACACTTGCCACATCCAGATCTCTATCAGCTTCATCACATACACGAAACATCACCAGCGTGCTCGTTCAGCCTTCAACAGCATCTCAGCAGCTTCCAACCACGAACTCTACCGTATTCGTCTGTGACCGCCCCGAGTCATCGTACCCTAGGAGCCCATTCGTCCGGCCGGCGCCATGGCTTCATCAGCGGTCCCCAGTCCGGTGACCCCGCCATTCGACGAAATCTCCCAGAACCTCACCAACATCACCGGCTTCAGCAACGCCACAGCCGGCGCATCACCAGAATGGGATCTCGCCAGGGTCGCCAGCCTCCTCACGATGGAAGGAAAACTCATCTTCTCCGCCCTCGCCATCATCTACGTCGGCGCGCATGGTGCTCTCCGCCGTCCCCCGTCCGCAGCTCCCCCGAAGCGGAAGAAGGGCGAGAAGGCTGACCGCAAGGAGGACGAGCCCATTACGGAGGGATTGATGCCCTCTGATGCCATCGTCTTTCCACTTTTGGCTGGTGCCATGTTGATCGGACTCTACTACCTCATCCAATGGCTCCAGGACCCGGCTATCCTCAATAAGATCCTGCGCGTGTACATGTCCGTCGCGGGTGTGGCGAGTCTCACGACTCTGATGGCGCATGCGTTGAGAGTTGGCTCAGGTTTCGTGTTTCCGAATTGGGTTCGAGAGAAGGGTGTGTTGTGTCGGGTTGACGATGACCGGGAGACATACGTCAAGACCAACGGCAATGACGGCGAAGAGACAGAGGTTATGACGACCGGCAACCCCCTCCCATACGCCCTGCGCAAGATCTTCCCCGTAACAGCAAAGGTTAATCGCCTCCTCTGGGATGTCCGTCATCTCCTGATCGACGAATGGACCGTCAACGCCAAGGTGCATGGCTTGTTTAGGGAGAAATTTCACCTGTCCGTCACGCACATTCTCGGTTTCTTCCTGGCTTTTGGCACGGTCTCGGCTTACTACATGACCGGGTCCCCCTTTCTCTCCAACATCATGGGTTATGGCTTCTGCTACGGCACGGCTCTGATCATGTCGCCGACGACATTTGGCACTGGCAGCTTGGTGTTGATGGGTCTTTTCTTCTACGACATTGTCATGGTATTCTACACGTAAGTTACCCCAAGTTTTGATTTGCATCGAACATATGCTAACACTCAACAGGCCCTATATGATTACTGTCGCCACCAAGCTCGATGTCCCTATCAAGCTCCAGTTCCAGTCCGCTTCTAGATCAAGCATCCTCGGCCTCGGTGACATTGTCGTCCCCGGCATGGTGATGTGCCTCGCGCTGCGCTTTGATATGTGGATGCACTATCACCGCCAGATCAAGTACGTTCCGACCGATTTGAAGTCACACAAGCAGGACACCAAGTCTGGCGATGTCGTCACCGTCAGCGAGACTCAGCACGTTGCTCAGAAGGCTCTCTGGATTGACATCACTGGCTGTTGGGGCGACTGGGTCTGGTCTTCTTCATGGAGTGGTCTTCTCAAGGGCGACAAGGAAGTCGCCCCCACTGTCCGCGGGTCGACGTTCAACAAGACTTACTTCAACGCCTCTCTGATCGGCTACGCTCTCGGCATGCTCTTCACCCTCGCCATGTTGACCATCTTCAAGCACGGTCAACCCGCCCTGCTGTACCTCGTCCCCGGTGTCCTTGGCTCCCTCTGGCTCACGGGCTTAGTTCGTGGTGAACTGAAGGAGATGTGGATGTACACCGAGGATGGCAGTCTGGACACTCGGGACGTGGTCGTTGAGCTCGACGGCAACGGTAACGTTCTCAAGGAGATCAAGGACGACGAGAAGGATGAGAAGAAGCGCAAGGCCGAGGAGGAAGCGAAGCGGAAGATTGAGGAGGAGAAGGCGGCGGAAGAGAAGAAGTTGGCGGACAAACAGGAGGCGGAGAGGGATGCTGAGAGAAAGGAGTATAGCATCGTCTCGTTCTCGGTCACCGCTCCCCTTAGAAAGGCCAAGAGTCAGTAGTTCGGTACAGGAGCTCAAACCTCCAGATGTTGCAAGGAGTTTATAACATAGATAGGGCGGGGTTTAGAGGTATAGACATAATTATCTGATTGCAGGCGCAGAGCGTTTGTTATGAAGCGTAGTATAGTTTGTCGCCTGCCCCTGATATCTACAGCGCTATTCAACTCCTTAGTTGAAATGATTATAGTTTCTATCATTGCTATTGTCGTCGTCCATCGTCCGTCGTCCGTCGTCGCCGTCGTCGTTGTCTTTGTTCTTGTTGTCGTTGTTCTTGTCGTCGCTGTTGTTTCCATGTACTGCCTGCAACTTACTACCGTCCTTAACCAATGTGAAACTGCAAATGTACAAATCTATTGAATAAAAAGGAGACGTACTTGCGCAGACATTAGAAAGAGAGAATTCAGAAGACAAGCGCAGCGACAAATGCAGCGCCAACCCGAAAGAAACAATAGCAGGGCCGTAAATTAGAACTATCTTTGTCTTTGTCCACCTGTGAACCCAGTCTGTTCTGTGGACTGGAGCGCCGCGTTACTACTGTGATGGCTTCGACTCCTCTTAGTACGATTCTGCTCTTGATCACTCTCGTCGTCGGTTGGACTGTAACACGAGTTAGATAGGTCGGGCAACTAATAGTATTTATCATACCTGCGAGATCTTTTGACAGCGGTGGATCCGAGGCGTTCATAACTTGTCTGGAGGATCAGGGGGCTGAATTGCATATGGACGATGTCCCTGCTTTTCGAGTTGACCTCCAAGGGGCGCGCCTCTGCATCGCCCACAGACCAAGAAATCGACAACAGTGTCCCGAATGTGCCGATCTCAACATTCCTCAGGTGGAGAGCTCATGGGCACGAGGTGATTGACATCGTCGTCCTGAGGTGGTGTTATATAGGCACTGGGCGCGAACTGGAATGCGAAGGGTCCTGAATTGTACTCGTCGGTCATCATTCCGGCATTGTACGTTGAGTAGTAGTGCTGCTGAACGGAAGGGAACGGCTGAGACCCCTGAACATGCTGAACCTGGGAAAAGTGCTGAATCTGTGGCATCTGTGGAGCTTGTGGGATCTGCTGGGTCTGCTGGACCTTGAGCTGCTGAATCTGCTGAAGATGAAGTTGCCGGAGCTGCCAGATCTCTTGGCTATGCTGATTTTGGAGCTGATTTAACTCCTGATTATGCTGGGCTTGGAGCCGCTGGAGCTCCTGGAACTGGGGTCTTGAATGTTTTGGTGGAACTAGAGTTTGTTGAGTTGAAAACGAGGCCGATGTCGAAGACCTGCAAGGAAAGTAAACAAGATCCGTGCCAAAAGCAAGCTTCATCTGTTCAAGAACTTCTCGCAAAGATACCACGTGAGCATGGCCCAGTACGTTTGAGCCTATGACATGCCCGTAGACCTTATGTGTATCTTGGGCAACAACAACGGAGCCACACTCGCCGGGGACAAGGCCTAATATGTAATTAGCATAAGATGAACTGATTTTCGTGCAGCGAAGTGTTTCCAAGGAATAATATACCTATTTGAGAATCCAAAACAAGCGTCCACGCCTTGCACATCTGTCGGCCTGGCAAGGACCCTAAGTGAAGTCGCTCAGCTAGTAGTCTCCCAGATCTGACTCCACCTAGCCCGGAGATCATGAAGACAGGCGTTGCGTGAGAGGCTGGGCTGTCTTCAATCTCCTTGAGCACGACCTGAGTTTTATCCGGACCTGAGATGTAGCTTTCCAGTTGTCTGTCCGTTGTCTTTCCGTCCAATTCAAGACATGCCCAGTCGAGATACGCATGGGTGCGAGGTAATTCATTAGGACATTGGACTTTCTGTGCTGAGGTCTTTGATTCAATCGGAGCTTCTATTGATCTGTTCGTCGCATCGCGTTCTTGGTTTGCATTTTGATGTCCAGCAGCTGCTAAATGCATCTGGGTGGCATTTCGCCTGAGAGATTCAGAAGATATGTTCGACTCTGGAGAAGCCTTTTCCTCTTCAGAATTGCTCGCCGGCATGAGACAAAACTCCCTCTGACTGAGATTAGAGTGAGTCTCAGAGATTGCATCGTCAGCTTCGTCGCCACTATCGTATTCCCACGAACTCTCATCGTCGCTGTCTCCGTCCCTGCAAGTAAATGTGAGAACCTGGGTGCGCACTGAAGATAAAGTGAGATATCATGGACAATGGAGTGATTGGCCAGAAATGTACGCCTGGAAGGGGTGACTTCAAAGGGATGCCACTACTTACGAGGAAGGTTCTTCATATGGGTCTTCATTAAAAATATGATCGACTGTAAGGAGTCGAGCAATGCCATCAACCTCTATTGTCAGGCCAACAGTTGCCACTCGCCCCTGATGCTCGGCTAACGCTCCACAAAAGCCCGGCATTGATCCCGCATGTAAAGAGATGACCACAGGCTCTGATGCTGCAAATCGATTTGTTGGGTTAGAACGGGAAGCAAAGATGTAGATCCAAAATGTGGGATCTCTGGGCACAGGAGCCCATGAGAGAAGCTTCGGTCGGTAGGGACTACAGCAGTTGATCCGTGTCAGAAAGTCATGGTCTAGAAGCTTCTTCATATGCTTTTGGTCCTTCCTCTGGCAAAACAACAGAATCGACGCCCAAGATTGGTTTGGGGCACGGCCAACCATGCCTGCCTTGTAATCGATGAACTGTGCACGGTCCTGTAAGATATTGTGATCGTCCACAGCTTCTTTCAATCTTCCAATGACTCCTTCTTTGTAACTGTTGAGTTCAATGGCTGAGAGTGAGGGATGGCGTAGACCTTCGAGGGGCCAATACTTCTTCGTCCTGCTGTCTGGGATAGGAATGCCGGTACCTGGCCCTGCTGTTGACGACGCCTGAGATATCGAAGATTCATTGGCATGATTTATTAGCAAAGACTGGCTGCTTGCCTGGATCTTTGTTTCCTGGGTCTTTTGCAGCCTTATCCATTTCCTGTCGCCGTCTAGGTCTGCAGCTGCCTTTTCATCATGTAAAAGAGTCTCCGAGTCGACTCTTCGTCGCCAAGGAGGCTGCAATTGATCTTGTTCATCATCGCGGACGGTCGAGGTATCGACGGCTGTTGTTGAATGCTCGCTCTGATTGAATAGGTTCGCACAATTGGCTGCCACCTGTTTGTTCTCGGACAATTGGGCAGAGCTGACGTGAGGTATCCTGTTATGCTTCTGCTGGAAAGACTTCTGGATCGATGCTCCTTGCCTTTCGAATTTAGTGAGACTGCACGGCTCTTAGTATCAGCACAGGGGATGCTTCCTTACCCCGTAGTTTCGGGAAACCTTGAAGGGGGTCCCCTTGGTATTTCGTAGATTGTCTCAGCCATTGAATCCCTGATGCTTGATACTTTAGAGGTCATCGATTATGTAGAGTCTTCGGCTTTGAGTCATCGAGAACGAGAGAGCAAGTGGAGAGGGGCAATAGGCCGGACCTGAATATTGTGACCATCGGGCTGAGATAACAGCGGTGTAGTCTGTGGGCCTAAGGCATGAATGCAGCATGCACACCAGACACTGCCTCAACTCGAGGCTGACTGGGTGAGTTGTTGGATAAGGCCAATGAGCGAGAAATCTTCTGCAGCCAATCAGCCAATGGGCCAGGGCGTCTGTCAGCTACTAATATCAGGCCGCATCCATATCATATGAGAGAAAAAAGCAGACTGTCGTCTTCGTCAAAGCTACGTGACCGGCAGTGAGATATCGCCAGCATGAGGAGTACAACTAGAGAGGAAAGACAGGATATTATCAGGGGTCTATTTGGGGTATCGAATCTTTCAGCCGATGACTTCAGAGCTTTTTTCCAAGTATATGATGAACTGGCTAGTAAGGGAGACGATGTTGTGATTTCGATACCGCCCACTTCTGGTTCTACTACCCTCACTCACGATCACCTGATTCAAGCTGTCAATCTATTGAAGCATGATCCTAAGCTGACAAGACGAGGAGCTCATCAAGCCTTACTGCGTCAAGTGACCACTGGTAGCCAACTAGCGAGTACCGAGTTCGACAAAGTTCTCAACTTGGCTGTTCATTGCACTATCATGGTGGACTGTTCGGCACAGAGCTCACATGCAGCTGACTATAGTCTGGGGGCCTATAAACCTGTGTCATGGCAGCCAACGGAACGATTTGTCGATTTCGTCAAACTTTCACTTCGATCTGACATAAAACTAGACAACGGAGCGATGGAAATGACCATTACCAAAGACTTCAAGGCTTCTCTGAAGGCATGGAAGCTCAGGAAAAGGCTGGGTATCAAGTTCCAGCCAACGGACGACCTCACGAAGCATCTTCTCCTTGACCGTCGGCGGAACGTGCTCTTCATATTCCACCATGTCAAATTTTTGAAAATGCAATCGGGGATATACGTGCCAATTCAGAAGAACCTTGGGTTGACCGTCGATGAGAGCCTCAAAAGGTGAGTGTGTTGAGCGAGTATCAACGTTCACCATTCCGTTTTTATGACTTACACCGAATCAGAGGAACACTCCCTCCCCAATTGCTTGCCGAAACGCTTCATTCTATTCAAGCCATACTCTTCCCACCACACAATAAGAAAGCAGCGAGAATCCTGAAAAGGCTCATCGCCAACCGAGATACCCAATTCGACCCAGAGTGTGCACGCTACGATGGCGAAACGCTGCCAAAAGACTTTCGCTACATTTACTGGTCTCAACGAATCGCTGACTTGCACGACCTTCTGGAGAAACGGCCACCCAGAAACGGCATGGAACGTTGGCTTCAGTGGCAAAGTAGCGAGGGAAACGCGTTACTTGTTGCGTTTATTGCCCTGTTGATCTCTATCATTGTCGGCGTAGTTAGCATTGGTCTTTCGGCGGTGCAGATCTGGATCAGCTGGATGGCTTGGAAACACCCAGTCGAGTCTTGAAGCAATGCGAAACCATAAGAAGCTTTGGCTTCATATTCACAGAGCACGTCAAGCATGCTTTGTGTGAGCTTTTTTAATTATTTCAACGTACGCGAACCTCTCTGCTTCTTGGTGCCCTTCGGTCCAGATACTCTTCCAGAGCAACCGTTTTGCTGATCAAGTGATAATACATTCAACAAATATCTATAGCAATGGGCCCCGATGTTTCTGCCCGTCTTGCTTGAACCTAGATCTCCCAATATCTCTCCTACATCATGATAAACAACTACCACAACGTCTTGGGTCTCGTTGTTTCGGCTGGCTGGGTATGGCAGTCGGTGCTATGTGTCTATCATACCACTCCTGAGCCGAAGATACCACTCGCCCGAAAAGTGCATAAGGCATTAGAAAACTCCCGAAATCCCCCAAAGGCCTGAGTATCCAGTAAAATACAATTATCACATACACAGACGTGAACTTCTTGGCATCCAAGCGCACTTGCTCCCAATCCAGATATTTCAGGGTAGTTTCAACGGGCCTTTGCTTCAGAACCTCGTCCGCACATTTATAGTGTGCTACTTCCACCAACTTCAAAGGCAGAAATGAAATCTCGGGGAGCTCGGGCTCTTTGGATCGCTCCGAAAAGGACTCCATAACTTCGTCGTACATTCGTTGGAACTTGCGAAGCTTGCGATGCTCTCTCGGTGAGATGGTGCCTAGCTGGTATGAACCTGCTCTAATCCGTGCGCCCAGCGCGAGAAGAATTTGGCGAGCATAAAGCTCTACATCTGGGATGGTCACGTGGTGGCGGTTGGCAAGGGAGCAAACGGTTTCGAAAAGCCAACGTATCGGAGGATACCTTTCAGGGGGGTACGTGTAGGCGGGCAGCTGCTGCTGGACGATGCAGCCGGCGAGAGCGAGAGCCGGCCGTGCTGTAAGTGCCCATAGTGCGACAAGAAGAATCCGGCTCCGCAGCGGGAAGGCCGTGAACCTGAAGTTGTCATAAGGAAGAACGAAGGCATAATTTTGGAAGTTGACGAGTTTGATACGACTGGATTCTCCGCGTAAGAGGACTCCAAGGTAATCGATGGGAAGAAAAACGAAGAGGGTGACCACGGCTGTTGTCGCATGGAATAGTAGGGCGTAAACGAGGTATTCGGCGAAGATGCTTCGGCTGAAACGAAAAGCCGAACGCGACTTGATCTTTGCCTGCCTCAATTGTGACGAAATAAAGTATCCCACAGCTGGCATGGTTGAGTGGTGCGGCTTTTGTTTGAGTTATAAGTTGTTCAAGAAAGGCCGAAAAGATTTGGTGGCGTGTGAATATTGGTATAGGTAATACGTCGTTTAAATTTCAGGATGAAGAGATGTTGCTAAAGGTCTGCCGTGAGCATTATAATATAACATGAGAAAGAAGACGCAAAAGGTATTCTGGGAAACTTTCGTCCTTGTTTGGTGACCCTTGCGGCTCAGCGTCTGCCCATTCACCATGATGGTTACTGATTAGAGATCTGGCGGTGTTTGGGACCGAGCTCAAGGAATGCCTGCAAGGAGAGCCACGGAAAGTACCAAAGGACAGGGTCCAGAAAAATACAACCAGAAGCAACAGGTCAGCTAGAGGTCCTAGAAGGCTATAGGACCATGAGGAGGACTAGAGAGAGGTATTGGATAACCGCTGCTGAAAGCTCCTAGTCACTAATACCATTTGATTCATTACTTTTGGCGTAAGGTTTATTGACAATAGAACAATTCAGTAAAAGAAACCGCCTTTAGTAACCTTTGAAATAATCCCAGCAGATTTCCTCGTTCCACGTCGACGATTCAACCTTCTCTCAGAAGAAATACCGTCTCTCGTCAGCTGAAGAACCACCGTGTGGACCGTCTCTGACACTAACAAACGAAGCTGGGACGCAATCTTATATTGATGAAGAACATTGCAAGTGCCTTGGTTCGATGTCCAGAATTCTGTTGTCAACGTGTGCTTGTGAGGCAACAAAGATTCACGGGCACGTATGGATGATATTGAACCTCAAACAAGATAGATCGGCGCCCCGACTCGCAAGCAATCGGAGATACTTGACCCTCAGTCGCTCGGCTACTTTCCTCTTCGTGTTGGAACCACTGCACAGTCAGAGAAACATGTTTCTATACCTTCACTCCACATCCCGGAAAGGATCGCTGCCAAGCCGGGAGGAATGCGGCCTTGGAGCGTGCGTGGAGGGGCGGCCTCGCAATGAGACCTATCGCAGGGAATGGTCTTTGCTGGGTCAACCTCCACCTAGGGGGCATGGTAGATGACTGGACTCAACGTGCCGGATAGTCCCTCCGTCGGAAAAGGAGGATGACACTAAATATTTGGCCTAAATTGAAAAGCAGGTCTTTGATTTATTTCTGATGCACAGCAGTTCATGAGGAACCGAACCGCGTGTGTGCTGGGCAGCGGCGTTATTCAACTCTTTTGACTATATGGTGGTGAAGTTTCAAAACAAAACCCGAATCACAGAGCTAGCCATAGAATATGTCACATGTTTTGATTTTTTGCTCGCTCGTTCACACTATCACATATTTGACTTATCCTTCACAGGCCTCTGTGATGATGCATGGGTGAGTGGTTGCTTGGGTTAGTGCCCCAGACTCGAGCAGAGCAGAGCCGCGGAGAACCGGACGGCAACCCCACACAACTTCCAGCGGAACTGCCGCAAGCAAGGATACCACGACAGCCCTCATCGTCGATCACCTCCATGTTAAGGGAGATCGAAGTGGGGATTTTTTACTTTATATTTCAATGGCTTGAAGCCGGGCTGCGCGTCCTGCGGAGTCACACTCCTTCGCGTAAGATGGATGAGGCTGAAGCAGAGTCTAGTCCTCGCTCCCTGCTGGGTAGAATTCCATCAGTTGCTCCAGCTTGAGGGATAGGCAATAATGGTCGTCATCTGAAAAATCTTCCATGAGAATCTGCCGTGCTCAACGTATTCGGCCGGCAGATACTGCGACGATTTTGCATCTTTCATATTTGCCGGGGCTAGACGTGAACTTTACATGATATGCCTATCATCTCAATATTGGCCGATGGCCATGGCCGCAGGGACGAGACCACTGGATAACTCATCTCGGCCGAGATCATGATGACTGAAAATAGACGTACGCAAGCAACACGGATGCGAGATGGATCCAGAACGAAGAAGCGTGCTCGTTAAAGGGGCTGCGCTGACGAAGTTCAGTCTTGGCTGAACGCGTGTCGTGAACGGGATGTGGAAACCGACTTCCGCACCAGGGGGCATTGCAGAGCATCCCAATTTCGGAATAGCATCTTGGGGTCTTTGAATGGCGATAAAACCTCGTGATGCGAACCATGAAAAAAGCCATTTTTCCACATCGAGATTGCCGCCATCACTTGTTGTACTCACAATTACACTGTCATTATCGTGTTTGCGCTGTTGTGTTTGAATATCTCCCTTCTTCAAGTCATTCGTTCCCTGCACTATGAAGACCCCTGTCGTATCCCGGCTAGCCTTCTTGGCGTTTGGAACAGTCGTTACCGCAGCCACTTGCGACTCTCCTGTTCAGCGGAAAAACTTTACGTCTCTCTCGAATGAAGAAAGGCTGGCCTGGGTTGATGCTGAGAAGTGTCTCACGACCCACGATGCCGTATTTGGGCTGTTCGATGCTGCCACCACCCTCTGGGACGAGCAGCAATATTTGCATTTGACCATGTCAAACTACATTCATGGAGTGGTAAGTCTCTTCAAGGTAGTATTGCATGCATTATCAATCTGACTGAAAAAGGGACAATTTCTTCCTTGGCATCGCTACTACGTAAAGCTACATGAGTACCTCCTACAGACTTACTGCAACTACACCGGTGGAATGCCTTACTGGGACTTGCAAGTCGACGCAGATAACGTCACTCAGTCTGATGTGTGGGACTTAGTTTACGGCGTTGGCGGTGATGGCAATTCTTCCGAGAGCAATGTCGTGACGGATGGTCCTTTCGCTTACACGGAATTCCATGTCGGAGCGTACTCCTTCAACACTGTCATCCCCAAGGCTGCAACATACTACTTGAATCGTTCTATCAGCGAATCTATCTTTCAGCTGGCAAGCCAATCCAGTGTAGATGAGTGCAACGAGGCAGAAGTTTACGAGGACTACTGGGATTGCCTAGGACAGGCTCCCCACTCAGCTGGCCATGCAGGTACCGGTGGCGTTGTAAGTACTTTCTTGGACATCGTTACCCATGGTCTGGGCATTGCTGACTTGCTCCATAGATGCAAGATCCTGTCTTATCCCCTGGAGACCCCATTTTCTTCTTGCACCACAACAACCTGGATCGTCTCTGGTGGGAGTGGCAGTCAATGAATTTGACCGCCCGACTCACAGATATCAGTGGCCAGAACACCCCGTCCGACTCATTCAACCTCCAGAACAACTGGGAAGCGCCGGGCGCCAACTTCACGGACTACAGCGGCGACCCTGCCAATGTCACAACTTTGACCCATGTTCTGTCCCTGTATGAGACGCTTCCCAACGTCACTGTAGGCGACGTGATGGATATTGGCGGAGATGTTATCTGTGCAGAGTACGTTTAAGTTGGTTGTGAGGTACCCAGGCCCGACGGGAAGTTGTGGCTTGGAATCACGGGAAACAGGCGAGAGCTTTCAATGAGGAGGCTGTAAGGAAGCTCTCTTAAAGCGTTAGCCCGTAAGACGCTATGTAGCCCAACTTAAAGTTCTCAAGATTCCTGTAATCGATGCTTTCCCATTGGCATCTTCATCATTCAAATAGGTCGCTAGGTAGGGAGGAACATGTGCGTTATTATCATGTCAAAATCAGCCCGATGAGTGGCGGATCTGTGTACAGACGCGAGCTGCGTGATCCCAATGACCACACACGCTGCAAACACCGTACTACAGGAGACCTCCGCGCTGAGAGGGGCCCTCGCAAATGGGATATCTTCCATTGCGAATGCGACGTCCTAGCATTTACAAATTGCCGGCATGATTCATGAAAAGCGGGTGGCATGAGCCATCCAATCCAAACCCTGGTTTTCCGTGGGTTAAGTTGTGCCCGAACATCTCGAGTCAACGTCGGCGAACCCGAGTTCCGCGCTGCTCCTTGATGTATATGGAACCCAATCCTGGCAAAGAGCCGCGACAGCTGCGCAATTGGATTCATAATATTTTTCCATTTGGATTCTTAATTTCTTATTGAAGTACCTGGGCGTATCAATCTGCCTAGGATCAATCAGGTATGCCAGGTCATTTTCAACCGAAGGCATAGATCGTGGAATAATCAGCATCAAATTCGCCGCTTCCATCAGCACAACTGATCTATTCTTTTTTTTCTTCATAAAAGACTACCAGGTTCCGCTATGGTCAACTCCTGCAGCTTGTCTCTGGAGAAACGTGGAATCTTTGGTGCAC
Source organism: Colletotrichum sp. SAR 10_71 (assembly GCA_025327135.1). Taxonomy (NCBI): domain Eukaryota; kingdom Fungi; phylum Ascomycota; class Sordariomycetes; order Glomerellales; family Glomerellaceae; genus Colletotrichum; species Colletotrichum sp. SAR 10_71. Next base: position 148,011 of record JAKMWS010000041.1, on the reverse strand, counting down.
AAGCTCGATAACGTCACGCCCTGGCGACTGGCATACGCAAGTGAGACGCGATTGGCCGCGATCTGTACAAGGGCACAAAAGCGTCTCATAAATCCAACGTGAAGGAAATCACTTTTGAAATCTAATATTCCGCGCTGTCTGCCGAGAACCAGTCTTGTGATCTGGCCCCCGTACTACCTACAACCCTTACTACCTTACGTTAAGGTAACTACCAGGGAGATGACCCGCTCTATCGTGTGGGAACCTAGATTAAGAGGGCGTGCCGCTGTACATGAAAATTCATGTTATAGACGTCAACGCAGGCTCCCCCTTCAAAGGCATAGCTGTCGACTATTGGTCCGCCAGTGCTAGGTGTTCTTACTCGAACATACACCAAGGCGGGCTTGGAGACAACTTGGCTACTCGATCTCCAAGTTGATGCTTAGAACGGAGTTGTCAGGTTTCAGGCCATTATTCCCGCGCATTGCAGCGGAAGAACACACAATGTTCTTCTGGTTGCTCACAGCCTTGACCAAATCGCCTACTAGCACTATTACTGGTGGCGGCAGTATCCCACAAGTTAGGCGAAGCTTTTATGACCAAGCTTCTGTTGATGAGATTGAGGCTTTTGAGATATCCATGGATATATGAAGAGCTCCTAAAGATGGACAAGAACGACGAGAACAACGTCATCATTGTTCAGGAAGCTCATGTAACGGGCATCAATCTTATGGTGATCTACGTGTTGCTGGGCGAGTCAGTTGTTAGCGAAAAATTTGCTCGGGTCTCGCCCGGAATTATCCTGAGGCAGCGCGCGAAGTTGAATCTGCCTTGAAACAAAAGAAAAGACTCTAAGATCGGGAATGGGGTTCTTAAGATGATCGACCTGCGCTCTTTTGATGTAGGGCTACCTCCGCTACCCAGCGCCTACAGTGTTATTTCATTAATCTCGGGTCCAGGCAGTGCCGCCTCAACTTCAACCGCATGGAATTATCTTTTAGCACTATATCGTTCGGTCGATTGTCCCGTCGAAGAGTATAGATAATGTTGAACCCACATGGGACCAGGCATTATATCCCTGATGCAAGTGAATATACAACCATACCTACTCATAGACACTTTTGGAAGTTCCACAAAACCAGCAACCTTTGAGCAAGCAATTTTACAGCTAGACGCCGTTACGAAGAGTTTCGCCAAGATGAAAACAGAAATAGCTGTTGCAGTCCAGTTTCATGATCTTAGTATTGATTGCCATCAGTGAGATACGAGATAAATTTAATGAGAACATTGCTAATGATACATATACAAACTGAACCAAACACGATAGCAGTACAAAACTCCAGAAATCCAGAAACCCAAGTGCAGCAAAATCCAAAGACGATCCCCAGAAAAACACCAACAAGAGACAGCCAGCCCGGCTTAAATCAAAGAGGTCCTACGTAGAATACATGCGCCACTGAGGTGAATGACTGCAACCAGATAGAAAACCTGGGTACAGTGAGACCGAGGCTTTAGAGAAAGTTTTCTCCAGCTTCCAACCGATCAGCTCATATCACCTGTTCTTCTTCTTTTTGGACTCGTCATTGTTCCGACTAGACGTGTCCTTGTGGGAGCTTGCTTTCATTGGCAACAGCAAGCCGTCAATCTTGTCTTTCAGATCGTTCTTATGGGCACGCCTGCCTTCTCTGTCATGAAGTCTTTGGCGATTCTCCTCCTCACGCTTCCGATCGTTAACGAAAGCGGCGGTATTCCTGTCGTATTGGCCGGATTGATGGGTTCTGGCATTTTGTTCATGTTGCGTTCCGCACCAACTACAAAGTTTAGTCTCGGTAAATAGATAAAGATCACATCAGCCTCACCTCCCAGCATAAGCTTGAACGTCATTGTCATGAACGGTCTGAGTTTGCCTTGTGCTCATTGTGATTTGATGAAAGAGAATTCGATTTGTGGCAGTGAAGCTTTGGGGTAGTGTGATAGAAAATGTTTCTTGATACAGATGGAATAGATTTGAGGATAGTGAATTCAAGATCCTTTAGAGTGTCTTCACATTTCAATGATATATATACGCAATGCCAAAGGCGGAATACTTCTACCTGATGAAGAAAGCTCTGACCCCATAGCCTGCTCAGCCTACCGATCTACCTGCTGCCTCAATTCAAAGTACGGTAAACGAAGCGACGTTGATGACAGGTCAAAAAGCAAGGCCGGATTACATCTGGCATCGTGTGGATATGGTGTAGTTTCAATCAGGGGCCCAGCCGGGAATCCTAGCCGCCGGTGTGCATTCGTGCTTGGGTTCCTGGTAGCCGGGTCGTGCGTCTGGAAATCAGCTCCAGGAAAACCCTGGTCTGCTGGGGTGTGCCCACGATGAAGGGCGGGATAGAATGACGATGCTGGGTGCTAAAGGGTAGCCTGGCTGTGTAGGTAGGCTAGGTCGGCGATGTAAGTCCAGCAGCTTCACTTGTGAAAGGTCAAAACATTGTTTGAGGTCGGCGAGGCAGACTATGAGTAGCAGCAGCTTGTACGGCGATCTTCTCAAATACGGACGTAAGTCAAGGAGTTGATACTGGTGCCCTGCTTCGTGTGGAATAAGACCAGTTGGCAGGCGATGTAGAGGCAGTGCTCCTCACCGACCGACGAGCGGTGCTGGAAACTTGACTGCCTGCTCGTCCCCCCGTCAGACCGCCCCATGCATATCTCATTTGAACACAGGCGTGCCCTTGCAATCGACCGTTCCATCATCTTATCACTTTTGTTCGGGGATCTCGTGGGCATCGAGGGCGTTTCGATTCGGGTTGTAGGCATCAGCAACCTTGCGCGGGTCCGGCGCAAAGAATGGTCCGCGGGGGCTAGCAAGGCAGTGACGTTACTTGGAGCAGTCAACTCCATGCCGAGAGCACAAGAGAACGAGGGAACGGAGTCGCCGAAATAAAATCTGGGAAACCTGGCTTAAAGCTGGGGTTCCGACCCCAACGGTCCAGGTCGTTTCAGCGTCGAGTAAGCTCTTGGGGGCCCTTCCCTAATGACCTGGTCCCAGTAGCGGGGTGATCACGGCAGGCTTGAAGATTGATCTGTGTGATGTATCCCTTGCACTGCATTCCTCTCTGTGATGGACCCGATTTTCGACCCCTGTTGTTGGTGCTTGGGACAAGGGTGCTTGTTTGTGAAGCCTGTCGTCCAAAGTCCGAGGTCACATTGGGGGCAATCCTTCAGCCTTTTCGTATGGCATGATTTCTTCAAGTTGGCTGTGTCTGGTGTTCGTCGAACGTTGAAAGCCCAGGAAGGGAAATCAGAAATGAGCAAGGGTGTCTATCATTAAAGTAGGAACAGCCAGATCAGGCTGAGATCTCAGCTCATCTGGTACCGCGCCCGAAGGGCCAGGATCTTTCGCGACCTACACAACCTGGATCCGTAATGGGCGCAGAAACACCTTCGGCCGCAGTTGGGAAAGGAAACAAAATCTCCAGCCGCTCTGGCCGCTGGAAACCAATCTTCAGGTCTGGCTCGTGGCGTCCATCCATCTACCGTCAGCTTCTGTGAACGGTGAAGCGAGCTGATACTTGCATGCATGTTTGCAAGATGTCAGTCTTAATCGGGTTCCATCAGTGTAACACAAGCAGCACGCGAGCGGGGATTATTGGCCGTTGAATGTTGGCCCCGACACAATCACCACCACCCCTTTTATCGCCTTCTACGATACTCAAACCAAGCAGAAATACGCGAGTGATATCAACAGTCTGTTTGGGCCGAGACTTCTGAGAGAGATTGAAACTTTACGAGTACAAGAACCCCGAAAGCCTGAGACAGCGGCCGCCCATTTGATGATCTTGTACAAAGATGGACCGATGCACTGTAAGCTCTTTTCCTACCCGAGATTGCAGTGGACCAGATGCGGGATTCAACTATTAACCACGTGCAGCTTGGCCATGCGGTCTCAGGTGATGCACATGGCCCAGCCAGCGGCACAGCGTCGCGTCCGCCAAGTTCCCTTGTCTCCCTTTCCAACAAGCGAATTGATATCCCCGTCCCGAGCCATGCCTCCGCATGTTTCACCCCCGAAAGCCCGATTGTTCACCGCCGGGAATAGCTGAATGAGATTGTCCGGTCCCAAGCCCACGGATCACGTTGATCGAGGACAGATCTGGGCCATCATTACGGATCTTAGTCAATAGCACTGGACCCCGTGTGCTTTTTTCGCCTGATTTTGAGCCAAAGCTGCCGAACACTGACTTTGTTTTACTGAATTGCGTGATTCCAGGAGCCGCCGGGCCGAACTGCAAACATTGAATCTATGCTCACCGTTTACACCACCGCTAGGCGGCAAGGTGGCCGGCTGTCATCGCAGAAGGCTGCAGCTGAAGTCTTAAAATGGCAGGTGAGACGTTTTGCAAGGATCAGAATCCTGGAAGAGCCTTGTCAGTGGGTTTCTTGAAGAGCGTCCTTTCACTTACAACGTGTGAACATGACGTTACCTCTAAACTTGATGAACCCGGGTACTAGGATTTCTGTCGTTTTCCAATTTATTTTCAGTGGATTGACATCCGCATTCATCGACACAAAAGGGGGCGGCGATGACCTCTCCGCACATGGCATCGCAAAAGGCTTGCAAGGTATTTGCGGCAGCCTTCCTCTTTTCGTCGATCACTTGCTCTGGGGTGGTGTGACATGCAAGCCTCCTGTAGCTTTTCTGTCTGTCTTCGACATACTCTTTGACGTACGCTGATGGTTGCCACACTGCCTTGTCACAAAATGCAGTCTTTTCTGTAGGTTCGCATCCCTGAGATAATCTGCGCGCAGGCTTAGAAGGGCTGAAAATCGAGAGAGGGGATTAGCAGGCTTACTCACATGGCTGAACCGCGATTGACCGCCATTGAAACATGGCTTGATGTCTTGGCTGTGGATTGATAGCTGGCAATTTGATGTTTGGGTTGCAACATTTTCACGTTGGAGTGGTGGAAGGCTGATAGGGGGGCCCAAGGCCAGCTTTCTGGAGCTCACATTTGTTAGTAGACACCCAAAAGATTTATTATGGAGTAGCCAGGCGGAAGTGTGAGTGTCGCTCTTTGTACTGATTTGGTCCTTCTCTGGCGAAGCCGCTAAGGGATGACGGCTCTCACCTTCTTGCTATCGGAGATGCGAGTCTGCCTACCCTCTCATCTCATGAGTTATGACGGAAGTCATCGTGGCCGATGCATCCGCACATACTTCTACTCCCTTGTCATTCCAGTGCCACTTATGTGCTGGAACTACCGTTGCAAGGTGACAAGGATGCAGGCTCACCGTCTTGTGGCTCTGCTGCCACTGTATTCTGGTGGATGCATTGCTGTCCATCAAATGATGGGGCTGCACGCATCACACTAAGACGTCGACTAGTAAGGCAATCTTTGTAGCAGATAACCCGACGGTAAGATGGAAGTAGCCCGTAACCTCTGATGCTAACAATCGGGACTTGTCTCGGTTCGAGTTCCCCTCTTCATGATGCCCTTGCGCCCCTCAGAACACTCTAGGCTGACTAGCCATGGGCTGAGTTTCTGTAGGACTTCTCAAAGACGGCTAGCTTCCTAAAGGGCATCCCATATGTCGTACTTCACTGTGGCTGGCGCACATGAGAGACACCCCGAACGTTGGGCTCTTCTGCATGGCGCCGGAGAGAAAGCCCCTGTCCCTGCCCTAACGAAGCCTTAGAACATCCATTGGATGTATGTCCTTCCCCACTCACAGGTTCTCTGGCAGTTGATCTCAAGTACCGGGAACATCTTCACAGGAAGTAGAAGAATTCTAAGGATTCCTTACCAAAAGCGGGCTCAAAGCCGTCAAGCTGCAAGAGATACCCGCTTTACAGACCACAAGAGGGTAGCCTTAGTTGCACACACCTCATGGCACACACGATGAGGCACACTGAGCCAAGAACCTACTCGCTCACTTGATCACAATTACACTTTCTTGTAGATTCAGCTAGCACTCCCTGCCCTAAGATGAGGCTAGCCTGCCCGTGTACAATCCTCTGGATGGGAGCCAGCCACGTCGGGCCTCTAGGGCGGATCTTCACTAGCAACAACTCTCGACATCATATAACTGACAGATACGAGGCACACTTCCCAATTGTTGGTGCCTGGTATGGTTCTACGGGAGCCTGGTCGTGCTGGTCTCGGTGCAGCGAGAGAGTAAGTCGTGGCGCGGATACCCAGCTGCCAAGCCAAGACATGTGCACCCGCGGGAGACGCCCGTACACATGGCGACACCTTTGCATGAATACTTAACACAATAAGACACATTGAATGGGTCATCTTTCTGGAGGCTTGTACGGCTGCGCAAGGTCGCGCGGATAAGACATGCATCGCCGGAGTTTTGTGGCTGGTATATCAAACCTGAGCAGGCATAGCTGTATGGTGTCTGTGCAACTCAATTGGGTCCTGGGGACAACTTGGATATCTATCATAGGCTTTGGTAAGCAGAATTGTGTATTTGTTAAGTAATGTACAGAAAGAATGTACGTACATGCGACGAAATCAGTAGTTATCTGAAGAAAGACACGGTGGTTGTATGGGAGTTGTCACAGCACAACTGAAATCCCCATAGAAAGTCTTAAAAGACGTCGCAACTAACCTATGCCCATTTTGACATAAATGAACTTAATTGACTAGGTCGTATAGCCTTGGCCATGGAATCTACGTGTGGTTGGGTGGGTAGTCTAATGCTCTCAACTGCAGAATCAAGGGTATGCGTAGGTGTTTCATGCTAGCCCCTTTGTGTAAACTGGACGAGAATTCGTGCGTTATAAGGGATGATTCCACAATATGGTGTTTTGGCTGAATGTGTTGAAGCCGGATTCAAGCGAAAGTTGTAGCAAAGGGTTGGGTTGTAGTCGAGTTACGCATGGCCCCAACCTCCAGAAACAACTATATTAAAATAAAAACCTGCGTGATATATGATGTTCTCGCCGTGTTCAACTTGCCTGTGAGTCCTGATTTCCCGTATAGTGGGCAACAAATAGTAATGATTCCATCAACGTGATGATTTATGCATGGCAGATATGACATTAGATAACAGGACTTTAGGAGCTTGTGAAATCGATGCGCACGTTTTATACCACAGGGCTCTCAGAGAAATAATCACGGATTCGCCAGCAAAATTGGTACGCTAACTACCAAAACGAACGTCAGACATGACATTGCGTCTAATCCTAGTGTAGGAGTCCGCGATAGTGGAGACCGAAGATCGCACTAAATAGACGACCCGTCACTAGTACGATTACAACGCATGGGACCGGGAGGTAGGAAACTCTGAATTGACGGCAACTTCAGTGGGAAGTGGAATGCTGTTTGGCGCTTTGACCGGCACTTGGTCTAGGGGGTGCCTCAGGGTCTGACCAGGAACTGGTTCCTATGGGCGACAGCGGCTCTCTGCAGCTCCTCAATATAGCCTCGCATACACAAGACGTCAAAGTGATTGGCGAAAGCTTCTTATGAGTGATCACATGATCAATCCGTCAAGCCAGTCACTCACGAACAGGAGGAGAAGGGTGTCATGAGTGGCACGTTGTGTCTCAAGGGATGCACCTTGGCAAACGTGTTGACATTGCCTTCTCATGACCCCTCAATTCCTACATATCACGAGCTGTACGCCGATCAACAGTCCGATGGTGCTGTGATACGAGTAGGAAATCCTCACCCTGTCAGTCAAGATGGTCTAAGCAACTGAAGCTATCTCCAGGGGTTGTGTGGACTCGTGAGGTCTCGGCGCGCGTGATGGTCCATCGTGAACGTTGGGGGTAATTGACAACCTAACCAATGAAAAGAGCAGTGATATATGGGCAACGGAGCCGCTAGTCACTAACAACGAGTCAAAGTTGTCAGGGCGGGAACAGGGTTCAACAGATGCTCGCCTCACCTTGCTACTCCACCTCATTGGCCAGGTAGCCGTGGTATGACCACAAGCTAGGAAGCAAAATAATGGGACTGATCAATCACCTAGCTTGAAAAGCACCAGGGTGAAGTCTATTCGCCGGGTCGAAAAGGAGTCAGCATGGTGATTTGATGAAGAGGGCTATTCGTAGTGCATGTTCGTTTACTGGTCATAATGGAAGGTCGCTCGTGGCCTGATAACTCACTAGCGCCCACTCTCCTTTTCACAGCATTTTAATTTTGACATCAACTCAGATGTTTGACCAGAACGATTTTAAGTATGCAATATTACGACCCTTCGATTGCACTGGCCGACAACTACTAGTACAGCTCTCGTCAAAATACCAAACAAGAACTTTTCATGCCGCCAGGAATAAGAGAACAACAGAAACCAGGCTTTCCTTCCTCAAGATAGGTGACGTCGAAATGCTATGACGAGTGAGTTCATGGCTCCTGTCATGCCATATCCTACATTCTCCCATACCCCCTTCCTTATCCTTTACTTTTGACGATGGCTGGACTTGGAGTGTTTCTTCTTTTTCTTCTTCTCATCATGATTTGGACTGCGACTTCAGTTAGAGAGCTCCCAAATTGCTGGAAGAAACTCATACCTGCTAGGTCTGTTGACATAAGTCGACATCGATCTTTCGGATCTCCCTGGGAGATTTTGCAAGTTCAATTGTATTGGGTCACGGCCGCGGGGATCTTCTTGGGCTGGTACGAGATCAAAGTTGGCTCCAGGTGGATTCCAAGCGCCCATGTGCCTAAAATCCTGGGATGACGGGGTTCCGACTGTGAAAGCTGTGGAGGCCGACTGCATGCTCGACGAATAGTACGCGCCGGGAATCCCATCACCCATGGCGGGGTCAGGCTGAGCGGTGCTGAAATCGTTCCCGCTCCCTCCATAAGGCTGAGAAGGCAAAGTTGCATTCCAGTCCATTTGCTGCTGTGCCGCCGGCTGATACCAATATCCATCGGGCTGGCCAGCTGCTGCGTTCTGCGGGGATGAATGGGGGTGGCCAGTCTGTGCGTGGCCCATACCAAAGTGGTGCGATGAAGAATGACAAGGTATGGGCTGTGGCGGCGAGTTCGCCATCTGCCGGCCGTCGTAAGGTTGGAGGGGGTAAGACATGGAACCTCGATTATTCTGGCCCGAAGTGCCTTGCTGCTGTTGGGGATCGGCAAGTGTGCGCTTTGAGCTGCTCGAGACTATGTCTGTCTTTGTTTCAACGTCAAGAGAAAAATGACTTTGCTCATCGAAAAGACTTCAGGGGCGGGACAGCGAGGAGAACTGTATTAATACCTTTGCAGGATGCCCTCGAAACATCGTCTTATGAATAACAGGCGTTTACTACCAGCGACTTCTTCACTATCATCGGGGGCCGGGCGATTCGGATCACACTTCACAATAATCATCATAGCGTTGGGCGCGATTTATTACAAAGATGAAAGCCCTACAGGATCGTTGGGCACGAACAAATGCTTGGAATAGACACAAAATTCGGATTGCCCTATCATGGGCAGCCTCAAAAACACGGCGTCGTCTGCTAGCTGCTGCTGCCTAGAGTGCTAGAGGAGGTGTGGGCTCACTCAAATCTGCCTTCTCACGCTCTTCACATAGCTGAAAATTCATGAGCAGAACAACCGATGCGGACTAAAGATGGTTCGCCCCAGAGCCTCCATTTCCGGGAAGGTGAAGGTAAGTAGGATCTCTCGCTAACGCATCTCACAGTTTTCAACTTGAGCCGACCACGGATGCACATGGCCGGGGCCGCTCCGAATTCGATGACCATCGCACTGTATCACAGCTGAAGGACCCGTTCGGATAACAAGACACGGGGTTGCCATCCCGCCGAGGCATACGTACCCCACAGAATCAAAGGCCTTGATGCAGAGATGCATTTTGGTTCGTTAATTGGCTAATTCTCATCAGCCTTGCTTCCAGATGTGCATAATGGCTCTGGAGGATTTTCAGGATGTAGCCCATTGAAACAAACTTGCAGATGCCGTTTCTGAGCCAGCCATTGCTGGCTTCTTTTCGAACAGAAAGGCCAGGGGGTGATTACGACACCATGTTCCGATTTGGGACTGGGTGGCATCACAGTCTTAATGCGGCCTGTAAGCGCATGTGTGCTCTTCCAGAACAGTGGCCTGCAAGCCCGGATCGTCCTTCATGCGTCAAAATGATCACGGCAACCCCGAGAATCAAATAGCCACAACAGCGATTACAACAAGGCGGTGAGACCACGACGAGCCCTGTTTGATGCCTGAACTAACTCGGGGTTCAAAGTTGATTCTTAGACACGGCAAAGCGAAATTTTAACCGCTTCGGAAAACCGACCAATTTCCTTGTTTCATGCTGACGTCTTGGATGGAGGCGTTGTCCCCGTCTGCCTGCACGGTACCTTCAGTGTTTAGGTTCTTGTTGGCCCTGTTGACGCTCGAATTGCAGTGATCTACAGCGCAGAATTCCCACCACATCGGCTTGCTTCCGCTTGCCCGGCATGTTGTCATCAGCGATTGGACCAATTCCGCTCAACATTGTATACCTTCAGTGATCAAACTCGTACTTTTGAGTTGCCAAACTCCACAGACTGAACATGACTGGTTTGCGATGATCGAATTCCTGGCAAAAGTGCTTGCGCCGTCCGCAGGTTTGCACAAGGCCGAGAAATTCTTCTCAGTTTATGACACTGTGAACGTACCAAATTAGCTGTCGAGATGCCGTCGCACGCGGAGACACTACCGGACTACAATTGCCCCGCTAAAGCTTCTGTACATGTTCATGGACGTTGTACCTGGAGTGGCTCCAACGTCAATCGCTGTAGTATCTCGCTCCTGCAGGGTACCTTGCGTTTACGGCTATCCAGCCTGGCCACTCAAAGATGTCACGGTCACCGAGAAATTGACCGGACAGCTCGGCGTCTTCGTTTACTTGTTCGAAATCCGCGAAACGAGTGACTGACCGTGGGTCTAGCCCCTATCCCTAATTCTGTCTTGGTAGACCTCCAGCGCTAAACATTTGATACTTGAGCTGGCCGTCTTGATCAAGTTCATGGCTTGCATCGTTGATCACTGCAGAGTAAGCACCATCCCAGTCTTCATGTTCATATATCAGTCACAGACGCATCGATGATAGCAAAGCAACAGACAAGGAAAGCACACGCTATCTTCCGCAGTCGCAGGGCCTTCGGGCGCCGCCGGCCGCCGACGCTTCCATTCATCCAGTCAGAATGAGCAGTCTGGCCCGCGAGAATTGGTTGGCCATAGATACTTTGATAGGCCCTGGTAAGCAATCGCTCCGTTCTGGGCCGTCTGGGCGGCTGCATCTTGCCCTAAACAGCTACGTATTTGTCATAGGTGACCTTGGGATCTGGATGACCAGGGGGCGGCGATGAAAAGGACGCTTCGTATGTCCTTGGAATAAGTTACAATACACAAAAAAGAGTGGGAAGCTTCGTGTTAATGTTGCAGTAAGACCAACATTCGACTTGAAATGAGGTTGCGACTGTCATGTAAGGAACAATCGTACCTTGGGCACCTGGTCATTGACTTCATGAGTCTGAAATGCGAGAACTAAAAAGTCGAATCATGTGTCCTTGATATTCAGCGAATTTCCGCCTGTCGGTACCCAGGTGGCTTCCACCCAAGCTTAGGGGTATTGCTTTCTGCTCAGTTCAAAGACGTATAATAACACATGCTATATTTTAATTCCTTCTACCTCCTTCTGATCAGTGATGATTGCATCAGTATCCGCCTCAATCATGACCGTTTCGCTTTGCTAACCATCTAGAATTCTAGACCTCAAATCAGAACCCATACTGCTCTGCATGTAGACAGATTCCTTGCGCCCCAGTACCCTTGTGTACGGCTCTCTCGTCTGAGAGTCGGGCGACACAATTTCTAACTGTAGCTACCAGAGACGAGCCACCACAAACAACAACCAAGGATTCTCCGCCGGCAGCTTCAATCGGTTGTCGTATGAAGCTCGAGATGTCCGGCCGCGAGGTCGAGAGGTTGATCTTCGCTGAAGATCTGGCCCCGGTGTTATTGTACGCCTGACGGGCGCCATCAGCTTCAACGTCAGTCATCGCTGAGAACTTCGTGGCCACTTTTTCTGCCTCTATATCGTAATCGCCCGATGCAAAAGACGAAGGTCTGTCTTTGACCAACCGCGTCAAATCTGACGAGGATGGAGATGTTACGCCGCCCGTTACCGCAATGTGAACGTTCAACTCCATACAGTTGCTTCCTCGTCCCACCATAGCTTTCAACTCTTGTAGACGCTCAACGTAAAATGCGATCTCGTCTGCTTCCTTAGCCATGATAAGAAAGTCAACCCGCGTTACGCAAGTTTTCCTGTCTGTTGTAATAACGCCCTCTAGCATGGAAAGAGTAAAGGAGGCGCCAGTAGAGGCCGCAATGAGGACTAAGGTCTCGTAATGGCTACTTGCAGGTGGATGTCCATAGGGACCCATAACGAAGGCCGTCAAAACCTTAGATTGGGCATCGTTCTGAGAGGCAAAGCGATGAAGCCTGCGCGAGAAGCCCGCGTGCTTGCGTACAACCAAATGCATACTATTGTTTCGCGTCTTTTTCTCCTTGTCTGTTGATTGATTTACACCAGCGATGGTGTATGGATGAGTCTGCGTCGGTCCAACCCCTGGTAGCCAGAGATAAATGTGCTGGCCTGGCTTCCAGCTAAAGTCGACGTTCTCAATGGTCAGGACCGTTGTCTGCAATCCTGAAATCTTGACGCGAGCGGGATGACCGAGCCGCCGTCCTGCGCTCATCTGGAAGTTGTTGCGAACGAGCAGCACTGTTCTTCCAAGTCGATCGGAGGCAAGAGCTGCTACCGAGACCCAGATAGCTGCCTGCGCGTAGCTGGGAACATGGACGTAAAGAAGCCAGAGGAAAACTACCGCGCTTATGGCATGTTGCGCTACAAAGAGCTCGTAGCAGAGAGACCGGAGTGGGCCAAGAGAAGTGATAAACTGCAAGGCCAAGACTGCCCAAGCCGCAAAGCCATACCGGATCATGGGACCCATCATCGATATCTGCAACTCAACCATGTCGGCGAGAACCCATTCGTTGTAGAAGTAGAACCCGTGAACCGTTGCCGAGAGTAGTAGAGTGCGAGCCACCCACCGATGAAGCCAGTTCAGACGCTCGTGGCCGGAGCCAACGACTAGGCCAAAGATGCTGTACTTAGACGCCAAGAGGTAGACTAGCGGCACTTGCATGGTGGCAATCCAGGCGTTGCGAAAGCCAATACGCTCCCAGAAGTATCCGTCCGAGATGGCTGTCCCAGCCGCCATCATGTATGCGATTATGATCCAGTAAACCAGCAATAGGAGAGAACGACCTAACGGCGGTGGGCTCATCCAGGAAAGCCATGCTTTGCTGATGAAAAGCTGTGGATAGCTCATCTCTCTGGAGAGGGCTGTCATCGTTGCGAAGACCTTTTGGAAGCCATTTGTTGGTCGAGTAGGATGTCGGATGGAACCTGAAGTAAGACGACGAAGTCTGAAAAATGTCTGAATCAGCCATCAAGTAAGACGATGACGATGAAGACTACAGTTGAATAGTGTTCCCACCGGATCATACACAAAAACAGAAAATAAAGGCGTACCTACCTGGTACGTGACTGGTACAGACTCAACAGCCGCAAGACGGCGATACTGCCGAGGACGCTTCCAATGATGATCCAAAAATCACGAGCCAGCTCGATGTTTGTCGTCTGGAACATGTTCATGCCCATGTCCATGGACATGCCGCCCATGTCACTCATATCCATTGCGGCGAATATGATGGGAGACGCCACTAAAATGGACGATGTCGTGCGATGTAACGGTTGCGAAGGCCTGCTTCCAGCGCGGGAGTCTTTTTGAAGACGATGAAAGAAGAAATCAAGTTCAAATTAGAAGGAAATGTATATGTTGGGATAAAACAGCAGATCAACAGACGTCAAAATCAAGCAAAACCGGCTGACGTCTTCAGGCACACGCGGCTGAGGGGAAAGGTCGTTGTGACATATCCCAACTGGAACCAGTGACGGTGAACTACTTACAAATTCGGATCTTCTAGGGAAGTCATCCTGCATCATCCGTTCTTCTCACATCCATGTATTCTGTACCATGTGGGTGGGCTTCTTCCCCCGCATGTACTGCCGTAGGAAAGGAGCCATCCGGCCCCTTCGTGTGGACTGGGACTTGGTTTCGCCCAACCATATAACACCATAGGAGATCAAACCATATTCTGACCAATCATATAATTGAAGATCTAATGAAGTTAAAGAAAGCCCGCAGTTACATGGGGCCTCCAGATATGCTTTGTTGCGCCCGCATGGATCTCCGTCCAGTCCGTGATCCCCTGAAAAAAGGGTTAGGTGGCCGCATTTATTCAATTACCAGCTACTGTTATGCAATATAGAGACACAACTAGTTTTAAAACGCGAGAAGGGGTATGTCTTCGTCTCAACAGAGCTTAGAGCCTTCGTGCCAAAACAAGCTCAATTCTTCTCAATGCCGCGAACTAAGTTTCACCATTTCAGCCACCGGCACCCAGGAACCGTGGTATGCCGTTGTCACTGGATCGTGGAAAAAAATGCTTGTTTCTCGTACATCGGGTGTTTGTCGCAACTCTGGGAAAGGCGAAATCTGCCTCAATCCCCCTCAGAGTTCTGGTAGTGCTCCAAAGGGTGTGGCGTTGTGCCGCTAACACTGGTCATCTGCTCCCTGGGCAATGATGCTAAGGAGCCGTTTTACCGGCACCGGCAAGCTCCATTTTCTCTTCAAACAGCCGTCTTTCAGGGACTGGCCTCACATGGTGGGAAAGCATGATACTATTTCCCAAATTTGCTCAATGATGCTGTGCAGCCTTTACGACATCCTTGGCCGACTATTTATCACCAAGCAGCACCCTCCATCTTTGCGTGACATCCGTCAGCACAAACCTTTTGTTTCTTGATTCAAAGTTTCGTTTTAATCGCAGTATCGTCTTCACTGAGGCTGGTTCTCACTCTCTTTACATAATACACAGTCGCCTACACATCATTCTCCTTCCGCCGTACGTCCTTTAATACAACATGGCATCAATTCGATCGATCGCTGCTACAGCCCTGCTGCTGGTGTCGGCGGCTCAAGCACACTTCAAGCTCAACTCTCCGCCCACAATTGGCTTCAGCGATGATAACGAGGGCTCCGCTCCTTGCGGAAGCTTCACTCCAGACTTCACCAAGGACAACGTGACAGATTTCCACGTCAGCGGCGAGGCCATCTCGTTATTGCTTGCACACCCTCAGGCCAACTGGCTGTTCCGTGGTACACTGGACCAGACGGCTGCTTCGAACTGGAAGCAGCTGTTCCCTATCGTACAGCAGAAGGGGCTGGGCGACTTTTGCGAGCCTTCCGTAACTGCACCTGCAAGCTGGGTCGGCAAGAAGGGCGTCTTGAGTGTTGTCGCCGACGGACCAGACGGTTTGCTCTACCAAGTAAGTGACATCATCTCAGCACGATACCTTTTTGGTTTGAAGGTCAAATCAGATATCTAAGTCTCCATGCTTCCCTGCTCGTTTCCCCAATATCTTGTCTCTGGACAACTACTAATGCATATGATCTAGTGCTCCGCCGTAAACTTCGTCGAGGGTACAGGCACCCAACCCGCGAGCTGCAAGAACGCAACCTCCGTCTCCGCTTCCTTCGCAACGGACTCCAAGCTGACTGCGTTGGTGGCGAATGGGACCGGTAGCGCAACCCAGCCATCGACATCGAACAGCGCTAACAGCGGCGCTCCTGCCAAAGGTGCTGCTATATCTGTGGGTGGCCTCATGGTTCTGGCGGGCGCGGTCGTCGTTGGGTCCGCGATGCAGTGATGGAAAGAGACAAACACGACCAAGGTCAAAAACTGTTATCATGCACATTTGGCTAGTTTTATT
Source organism: Colletotrichum sp. SAR 10_71 (assembly GCA_025327135.1). Classification (NCBI taxonomy): domain Eukaryota; kingdom Fungi; phylum Ascomycota; class Sordariomycetes; order Glomerellales; family Glomerellaceae; genus Colletotrichum; species Colletotrichum sp. SAR 10_71. The sequence goes on along the minus strand of JAKMWS010000041.1, from coordinate 132,192 downwards.
TTCGTTCTACAAAATACAATGCGTCTTGCACGTCATTTCATGGTCGTCATTAGTAACCGAGGTATTAGCCACCTCGCTTGATCTTCCGTAACACATGCGCCTTGGCTTATATTTACCTTGAGCATTCGGTTATCACTACCTGGACTGAGGCCTGCTATTTCTCTGACACATTCGTTCGACTTCGTGCAATCAGCAAAGAAGAGCCCAAGCCGTTCGAGGCCTGCTCAGACCAGCCAGCCCTGCAAGCCTAGACAGCCTAGCGAAGGGGAAGACACATGACCTGCAAGAACGATAAGGAGCATTGGATAGCAGGACCAGTAAGAAACAGGTGCTTTAACGGCACCGATAATCCTTCCCTATCGCCCTTGAGGTTTGCTTCTTAGCGTTCGGCCAGCTTACGTATAATCTGATAGCCGTCTCTCAAACGCGCAACGCTGTTGCTTTTGAGATATCGAACTCAATCACTATCATTGGATACTGGAATGGGGTTTAGTGGGCCCACTGGATTTTTCGGCGTTTTCGGCGTTTAGAAGCTAGATTACTAGCCCCCTTAAGGGGTGAGAAGTTAGTAGAGATATTATTATTATCTTCATATAGATTAGAGGTGTAATTTACTTATTTTTTAGTAGATTTTTAAGCTTTTTATCTTATTCTTTTTAGTTTAGATCTATAAAGAATATGAGGAGTTTTTTCCTCTTTTTTTTAAGATTATAGGCTTTAAAACTATAGAGTTATGAAGTTATAGTAGCTCTATACGCCCTTAGGTGTATATATACTACTATATTATATAGCTTTTAGCTACTTAGCTTATAACTATTTTAATAGTACTTAGAAGTAGATTTATTCTCTTTTTAGATACCTATATAAGGCGCTAGAGGAGAGCTTACTTTTATACTAAGTAAATAGATTAATATAATATATATAATAACTATAACTATTATTACTAACTATATAATACTAAGAAATATAATATATTAATAAGAGTTAGGTAGTTATTTATAAACCTAATTTCTAATAAGTAGAAGAATATAATAGTTAAGTATAACTCTATTAATAAGAATTAAGAAGATATAAAAGACCTTAAAAAGGATCTTAAAAGTATTATAGTTTATATAGTAGGGAGTATTAGATTTTTATTTATTTTCATTCTTACTACTTTTTAATATTATAAGCTATTAAGGTTAGATTAGATCTACTTAATAAGCTTTCTAAACTAATAAGAATATAAAGCTTTATAATATTTAGGTAAGATAGCTTAAGAAATTAATAAGTTTATTATAGAAGAATAGGATAAATCTACTATAAAGCTATTAGCAGTCTATATAACCTCTAAAGGATTAACTAATAGAGGCTTAGAAAAAGAAATATAAAGTTAACTATAGAGACCTAAAATAGTATAGCTAATTAGGCTTAGAACTAGTATAAGTAGAAATATAACGCTTACTTACTTAGTTATGCTTTTTTCTCTTTTCTCTTTTCTCTTTATTATATTTTTTAGAGAAATAATAATAAGACTTAAGATTAGAAAAATTAACACTTTTAACTACTTAAGATAATAACTTATATTTTCACTATTTTAATTATTAATAATTACTATAGCTGAGATATAGCTTAAGATAATTAGAGAGATATTATATAAAGATATTCTAACTCTTTATAACCTTACTACTAAAGGTAAGCTTACTAATATATTTAACGTTTAAATTAAAGCGTTTAGGAATATTTAGGACTAAGCTAAAGTAACTCTAGCTTCTAAAAATAGCTTACTTAACAGCCTATTTAGTTTATAGGCCTAAGTAACTAGTATTAACCTTACTAAGGTTAACTATACTACTAATAGTATTTACCTCTATATTAGTGCTAATAGAGGTAAGGGATAAGCCTCTAGTATTAATCTCTATTATACTTTAAGTAGTAATACTTATAGAATTTAGTAGTAGCTTATAGCTCTTATTAGTAATACTTATCTTATTTTTATAGGCTAGTTAATAGGAATTATTAAGTAACTAATAGAGTTATACTTTTATTACTTTATATTAATTATAATAAATCCTTTTTAGAATAAGAATGCTCTTTTATTTATAAGTAATAATATTATAGATTTTATTAAAACTTATAATTCTTAGTTTTATAAAGCTTATTAGACTAATAAGGATAAGCTAATAAAAGTATACCTCTATAGTATTAAGAGCTTAAGGTAAAATATTAAATTACTAGTTAAGAACCTTAATAATTAAGAGGCTACTAAAGCTACCCTTATCTACTAATATAGTATTATAGATAAAAGCTTCTATTAAGATCCTAATAAAGAGCTTTAAGTAATTAAGGATAAGCCTCCCCTCTCTAAAACTAATATTATTAATATTATAGTACTTTTTAATTATATTAAGAGCTTACGCTATAAAGCTATTATAAAGGAACTCCTAAAGTATTAAGACTAAGATCTTATTTACTTTATTTATAGGTGTCTACTAAAAGGAGCTATTAAGGCTACTATAAAGGCTCTCTCTTATAATATTAAGGATCTACTTTAGAAGTTTTAGCTAAGTATTAAGTATATAGTTATTAAATAGGTAGCTAGAGAGACCTCTTATATATATATTAGTAAAAAGAAAACTATAAAAGTAGCTACTCCTCTCCTAATTACTAGTCTTATTAAGCTTAATAACTAGCTTATATAAGTTACTTATATCTAGTAGTAATATAGTAATTTAAAAGCAGTAAATTTTAATAAGGTTACTAACTTTTAAGAGTAGATATACTAGATATCTCTTAATAGTATAGAGATTAAAGAAAAGATAAGAGCGCTTATAGCTAATATTTAAAAGCTAAATATAAACTTTAGCTAGTAGCTTAAGTTAATATAGAATAGTTATATTATAGATATAAACTAAGTATTTATAGTATAAAAGAGTTATAGATAGTAGAAGGGGGCTAACTAATTTATAAGCTTAACTATTATAAATTAGATATAATATAATATACTTAGGATTAAAAGTTACTACTCTTATAGGATAAATAGATATTATATAGCTAAATATAATATTATAGATAAGTTAAAGAATACTAAGGTAGTATATTTCCTAAAGGGATAGTATATTAGCTCTCTTACTAACTATAATATTATTTAAGATAGTATTATTAATAAAGGATAGAAGAATTTAATACCTAACCTACTAACTATTTAAGCTTATATCTTCTAAAGTAAAGTATACCTCTAGCTAGAAGTAATAATAAAGTAATTTTATAATAAGTATTATTTAGAGTAAATATTTAAGCTAGAATTATCTATCTATTATTAAGAGGCTGTAGTTACTATAGATAAAGCTTAGAGAGAATAAGAGGAGGCTAGATAATAAGTATTAATAACTACTATTAATTATATTAATATTAAGTATATATATAGCTATATAGTTAATATTAACTATATAGAAGATAAGGAGCTAATAGAGGTTAATATTATTATTAGGATAAAGAATAATAACTTCTAATATACTTTATATAATAACTCTTTAGTAAAGAAGATTTACTTTACAGATTAAATCTTAACTTAATAAGCTATTATACCTATAAGAGGTGCTCTAATTAAAGAAGTAGTTAAAAATAAGATAATTATATAAGTCTTTCTATAGCTTTAGCTATAGGAACTTACCTATTATAAAGAGACTAAGAAGCTATACTAAGTAACCCTCTTCTCTAATTTAGAAGAAATTTACTCTTAAGCTATAGCTCTTTATAATAAAAAGTAGATAAGTAATATTACTTTATTAGAATAGTTTCTCTTAGATAATTAGCTAGAATATAGATAGCTTAGGTTTTAGTATATAGCTATATATATAGAGTAATACTAAGACTAAGTATATAGTAGTAATATAGTTACTATTAACTTAGCTTTAGCTAATACTTATATATAAGTTAAAGGTTAAGAGGGGAGTATTAGGGAACTTATAAGGTAATAAAATAAAGTATATAGAATTAGCTAGTAATAGCTTAAGAATAACTATTTTAGGTCTATAAAGGGTAGCGCTAATATATTAGTAGAGGAGCTGCAACTTATTAGGGGAAGCTATTATATTAATATAAATATAGTAGATATATTAATACTATAAGGCTTTAAGCTAACTAATATTAAGGTCTTAGCTATAAAAGACTCCTAGCGCTTTTAACTTAAGGTTATACCCTATTTAGGTAGAAGGTATATAGTTACTATATATAACTTTATTATGCTTTACTTTTAGGTAGCTATTTAAATTAGATACTACTTAGCTGAAGAATAGTTAGGAATTATTAATATTAGCTTTATAATAAATATTATATCTAAAAACTATATTAACTTTAATAGACTTTAAAATAGAGTTATACTAACCTTTATTATAATTAAAGGCTTTATAGATATCACTTTAGACTTATAGTTTATAGGTATTATTATAGAGGATATATATATTAGTAGCTATTATATACTTAATATAGGTTTCTTTATTAGCTTATCTAGTAAGACCTTAAAAAGCTTAATCCTTAGTAGCCTTTTTATCTATTAAATTAAAATAAGGCTTAGCTATATAGATAGATAAATTAATAGTAATTTTTACTACTATACTACTTAGTGCTTACTAAAATATACCTTTAGCTTCTTTACTAACTAGTTTATAGCCCTTCTTCTTTATATTATCCCTAACCTAGATATATTTAATAAGATTTAAAGCTTCTACTATATTCCTAAAGAGGAGGGAAATTAAAGGCTATTACTATTATACCTAACGTAGTAGCTAGCTTATTAGAATTAGGAATAAATAGAGCTTTAAATCTTATTATAGAGGAGGATTATAAGATTAGTAACTAAGAAGATATTTAGATACTTAATATTAAGTAGTTATCTTTAGATATAGTAGTATAAGCTAAACTTAAAGATAGAAATAAGATTAAAAGCGTCTTTAATTATAAGAATAAGCTCTTCTAATAAATTCTTAAGGTATTAATCTAATAAGTTATTACTTTTAAGGTTACTTTTATAACTATTAAACTTACTAAACTTAAGAATTATAGCTTAAATTATACTTATAAGAACTAGAGGATATAGATAGATTATTATAGATCTAAAGTAAGTCTAAAAAAGAAAAAAGCCTTATTATAAATAGAGGAGGTATATAAAACTAGCCTTAATATATTAGCTATAACTAAAGAGATCCTAAATATAATAAGGATACTAAACAGCATTATATTCTTTAATAGACTAGAGAAGTTCTATAAATAGCTTTTAAGTTAATAAAGTAGTAACTTAGTAAATATTTTATTTCTTTAAAATAATATTGCTATATAGTTTAAAACTATAGAATATACTATACTTTACTATAAAGCCCTCCTATATAAAGACTTTACTATAGTAGATACTATTAAAGCCTCTTAAACTATTTAGAAAGCTTAATATACTACTTATAACCTTAGCTCTATAGATAGGTCTAAATAGGATAAATACTAAGAAAGGATTTTATATAAAATAGCCCTTATTAAGTTTAAGTTTAGCCTTAAGCTTTTAGAATAGCTTTTACTAACTAAGGTCTATAAACTAATAGCTATTTCTAAATCTAATAATAAGTAAGGTATTAAACTTATCTAAGAGAAGGCTTAAGTTTTCTATCGCTCTTAATAAGGTAAGAACCTTCTAAGTAAAGCTATTATAAGAGTAAGAATAATACTCCTCTATAAAGCCTTAAATAGAGGTTAAAACTTTTTTAATATAATTAAAGTTAATACTATATATAAAACTAAGGATAAGAAGATCTACTTTATTAATAATATATTATTAGATAGTACTATCTTAAAAAGAGACCTTAAGTAGAAGCTTAAAGTATAGGCTAAAGTTTAGAAAAAGCTTAAAATATATACTAAGGACCTCTTTATAAACCTAATTATACTTAAGTTCTCTAATATTCTAATAAGAGAGTGTTTTACTTAAGAGCAGCTAGATAAACTACTTAGTATTATATTATACTTAACTAACTAAGAGAAAGTATTATTTATATAAGTCTAAAAGAATAAGGAGATAGCTATAGCGTAGGAGTTTCCCTATTATAGATCTATCTATCTATTAATAGCCCTACTATAATCTATTTAAACTATTTTATATAAAGTATAATAAGTATAAAGTATACTAATCCTAAAGGTACTTAAAGTTAAAGTTATTTAGATACTTAAGGACTACTTATAGAAAAGTATTCTAGAGGAGAGTTATATATTATATTAGAACCTTTTCTTCTTTATGAGAAAGAAAGATAGAAAGATATACTTAATTAATTTAGCTATTTAGATTAATAAAGTTATACTTTAAGATATAATATTACTTCTAGCTAGAGATAAGTTCTTAGAGGATTTTACTATATACTAACTCCTCTCTCTACTTAACTTCTTCTTAAGATATAACTAAGTCCTACTTAATATAAAAAGCTAAAACCTCATAACGTTTACTATACTAATTAGGTTACTATATATATACACTTTGCTATAAAGTACTACTAATTCTATTGCTTAGTTTATAAGGGTAATAATAAGGATCTTATATAATCTAATCTCTTATTATTATAAAGCCTTCCTTAATAATATTGCTATTAAAGGCTTTATAATATAATATAATAATAAAGAAGTACTTAGTTACTTAAGAATATAGAGATTTATCCTTAAGTACGTCTAGAATATTAATAAAGTGCTGCTTAACCTTAAGTTAGTAGAGTGTTTAGTCTTAGTAGATAAATCTTAGTAAGCTTAAACTGTTATAGCTATTATTAGATATATATATAGCACTAATAGTTAGCGCTTAAAGTAGTTAAAAATTATTAAGATAACTAAATAAGAGGCCTATAAAGGACTTATAAAGCTCTATGCTTTTTTTAGAATTACTTTATTTTATTAAATATAAGTAGTTTACTTTTTAATTATTACTAAACCCCTTATAGAGCTCTTAAGGAAGGATATTAAGTTTATATAAAGTTCTAACTAATAGAAGGCTATAGATAAGCTGAAATATAAGCTTATGTTATTTTTAATCTTTATTAGATTTAACTATAGACTTAATAGGGGTGTTATCTATCTAGTAGTTAATACTAGTAGTATAGGATAGGAAGCTATACTTAGCTAATTTATTAATAGAAAAAGGTATATTTTATAGTATAAAAGTAGCTTATAGGTAGAAGTAGAGCTTAACTATAATATAGAAAAGAAGGAACTTTAGGGCTTTTTAAAAGCGTTGAAATAAGTATATAACTATCTCTTTAGCTACTATTTTATTATTAAGATAGATATAAAGATGCTTATAGCTTAGATTAATAGTATAGCTTCTGATCTCCTTAGCGCTCTTATTATTTAATAGATTATATAGATCTATATATTTAACTTTAAAATCTAATATATATTAGGTGTGCAGAATATTACTGCTAATAGCCTCTCTAGGAAGCCTAGTAGGCCTTTAGATAAATAAGATAAGGAAGCAGAAGGAGAGATTAATAATTAGATTAACTAATAGATCTTCTTTATAGATATGTAAATATATTCCTTCTTTAATGAGGCTTAGGGCTGTAGAGATACTTATGCTACTGTAGACGTTATAGTTATAACTACTAGCGATAATAATAATAAGTAGGACTTCCTCCTCATAATATTACTATTTATATTAAGTGATTTATAGACCTAGTTAACTAAGTTTTAATAGATTATATACTTCTTTAGTACTTTTTACTGCTTGCTAAGTATTCTTATAAACTAATATAAGTAATAGCAAGCGAAAGCTATTAGCTATACTTTTTATAATAGGCTCTTATTTATATGCCTAAGCGTTTATAAGCTAATACTATAATACGTTATTAATAATACTACTAAAAGAAACTATCTTATTATATATACTTATATTAAGAGTAGATATAGGGGATATAATGCTATATTTAAGAGGCTTGCTAATAACTACTTTTAGCTAGGCCTCTATAAGTTTATTATAGATATAATCTTAATATGCTTAGACTATTAACTATATAAGGTATATTAGATTAATAATATATACTCCTTTATAATGCCTATTAGACTTCTATTTATAAGGGTAGCTTTAAATATTTAGAAGGTAGGTAAATATAATATAGTTAAAGCTAAAGACTTCCTAATAGGATAGGTTGAGGTAAGATAGATACTATAAGCTAATTTAAAGCTTATTACTAAATTTATCTAAGAAGATATTATCTATTACTATAGGTTATATAAAATGCTAGTTATAGATAGAGGACTAGAGAATAAAAGTTATATTATTGCTTTTAATAAGAAGTATGCCCTTTACTAGTAAGTTATAGCAGCTTATAATCCTTATACTAATAGAACTATTGAGAAAGGTTATTAGCTTATTGCTTATACTTTATTAATTTAGCTTAAGGATACTAGCTGTAACTTTTAACTCTACCTTTATATTATGCTTTTTATAGACTAAATAACTATTTAAGTGTTAACTAGCTACTCCTCTTTCTACCTTCTTTATAGGTATAACTTAGTTATACTAATTAAGACCTTTATACTTATATAGAGGGTTCTTAACTAGGCTAATATCTTTATACTAGAATAAGAACTTACTATATAAATATAGGCTTTTAGCTAGTTAGATAGGGATAGGGAAGAGGCTTAGAAAATAATTATAAAGTAGTATAAATATATTACTATATAGTTTAATATATAGTATGCCTACACGCTCTAACTAAGCTGCTTAAATATAAGCGACTTAGTACTATCCTTTAACGTTATGAAATCTATTAATAAGTTGTTAGATACTAAATTAAACTATAGATAGAAGGGTCCTTTTTAAATCTACTCTTACGCTCTAGAGAACTCTTTATACTAGCTTACTATGCTTATTAGGGAACTTCTATAGGGTTTAATATATATAAGGAACTACTTAAAGAAGTTTATTTAATCTCTTAAGGGTTTTTAGGAACCTAATAACCTTATTATCTTCTGAAATAACTTTATAGACTATATTAAGTGTGTATTCCTACTTTTAAGGTAGCTAGATATAGAGATACTAGATAATAATTTTAGGGATAAAGAGTTAGAATAACTACTTATATAATAAGATATAGCTTAAGTGATATAACCTTATATTAATAACTAGAAATTATCCTACCCTCTTTTAATTATATTATTACTTAAGGATAGCTAATTACTAAAGAGATATTTAAGGGATATACTATAGCTATAGCTTTATAACCTAACTAATACTACTAAATAATGCTTTATAAGCTTAAATTATACTAATATAAGCTTAACTTATACTATTTTATTTTGTTTTTATTATATTTTATTACCTTTATGCTTTTATTTAGTTATACTATTTATATTATTTAAGATTTATAAAGATGCTTTTATTTATAATACTATCTACTCTATTTGCTTTATAAAGATGCCTTTCTTCCCTAGATATACTAAGGACTAGTGTTATATAATAGGTCTAATTATTACTTCTCCTTACTTTAGTTTACTAAGGCTGCAGCTTTATATACCTCTTATAAGGGTACGTAGTAAATAAGGCTTACCTTTATTATAATAGTATGTTTATCTCTTATTAGATCTCCTTACTTAAACTACCCCTTACTTCTTATTATTTTTTTTGCCTTATTATTATTATTATAATATTTATATTAAAGGGAATTAATATAGATACTTCTATTTTCTAGCATACTAATACTTTACCTATTTCTTTTTATTTTTTTTTTTATATATTAGCTAGAACTTTATATATTATGCTAGCTATTATTTTAGTCTGCTTATACTATATCCTCTTTTATATACCCCCCCCTTAAGAGGATACTTTATAGATTAAAATAAAATAAGGAGGCTTACTTTTATTACTATATTATATCTACTTCTATTTAGCTAGCATATAATAAGTATTTAAGTTACTATATCTTACCTATAATATTTCCTTATATCTTATTATCTATATCTTATTATTCTATTATAATACTTATATTAAGAGGAATTAATATAAGCGCTCTTACTTTTAACATATAACACCTTCTCCTCTCTCTTCTTCCTTCCCTTTATATTAGAAATAAAGCTTTAGAAAATTATTATATTAACTCCTAGCTAGTCTACTTATACTATATCTACTGTTTTATATACTCCTTTTAATAAGGTGCTTTATAGACCTAAACTATATATTTATCCCTCTCTATACTACTTATAAGGTTCTATCTATTTTTTATAGCTACTAATATAGTTTTTAGTTAGTATAAGTATACTCTAGTCTAATATTACTTACTACTTATTATAGTACGTTATATATATTATTCAGCCTAAAGTAGCTAATATTATATCTATAAAAGATACTTACTAGTTAACTATTATAGCCTTATTATCCTAAGAGGCTATTTCCTATTATATACTTTACTTTCTCTAGCTATCTTTATTATCTATTTTACCTTTATTATTTTTAAGAGATTTTAATTAGCCTACTTTATATCTACCTCTTTAAATATTTATTTCTATTATAAGATAGACTGTATAGCTAAAATAAATAAGGATAGAAAGGAGCTAGTTTTATAGAAAGCTCTTATAAAAACGCCTTAATAACTATAAAGCTATTTTTTAAGCTAATATTAGTAATCTATTATATATCTTTTAGTTTATAATATAATAGATAATTAGAGTTTTAGCTAGATAGGACTACTTATAACTAAGAATAGTAAACCCCCCCCCCTCTAAGCTAGATGCCTTATTTTATATTACTTTAATAGGATTTACTCTATTTATTTACTTTATAAGGATCTTAAAGATAAAAAACTTATAAGAGGAGACTAAAGTAGCCTAATAGGTTCCCTTAATAGATCTCTTTTATAAACTAAGAGACTATCTTATTAGTCTTTTATTCTTCTCTACTAAAGTAAAGTTCTATTAATATACTTCTTTTTATTTTATACTTACTTTAACGTTTTATACTATAGAGTGAAGTTATTATTTTATAGATTAGAATAGGATATAGTAACTGCTTTAATACTATTTTATATTACTAGCTGCCTATTTAGCCTTTACTACTTATATAGGCTGCTTTCTTATAGATAAAGTTATAGAAAAATAACCCCCCTTATGCCCTTAGTATATTAGTAGATATAATAATATTCTTTTCTTAACTTAAATAGGTTTTCTTCTATTTAGATTATTTAGCTTAGCTTATATTTAGATTTACCTCTACTTTTTTACTTTTATATATCTTATTTAGGTATATCTAAATAAAATATATATTTTATATCTATAATAGATAAAGATAAGTTAAATCTAATTAGGTATAAAAGCTTATTATTATAATTAAATACCTATCTCTTTAAGCTAATAATCTTTTATAATTCCTCTTCTACTTAAGTTATAAGCGTTTAAGGCTATAAGTTAAATAGAAGCTTTTATATTATAAGTAATTTTAATATTATAAATAAAAAGTATAAAAAGTATATCTCTAGCTAAATACCTATAAGAATACCTATAAAATAATAGTATAAAGTAGTAAGTAAGAGATTATCTAATAAAATAGCTAGGCTAAGATAGCTTATCCCTTTATAATTATAATATAAGATAATTACTTTATAGACTAAAAAGATAAAGTAATATAATAAAATTAACTTAGTTATATAGCTATAAACCTTTTAGTTATTTTATATACCTCCCCTCTTTTTTATTCTACTTCTTAGCTATAGAGCTTTTTAAGAAGCTTTATTATAAATATAAAAAGGAAGTTCTTCTATTTTATTATAGTTAAGATTAAGAGGAGGCTTTATTATAAATAAGTAGTTTATAAATATAAATAACTTAAGGGTAGCTTTATACTTATAGATCTACCTTTCTATTATACTTATAATATCTTTTATAAAATCTAGTACTTATATATAATACTACTTTATAGTCTATTAGTTAATCTTTAACTTAATAACCTTAATATTAATATACTTACTACTTTTTTAATACTTCTTCCCTTTTCTTATTTTATAGCTAAACTTCTTATAGATCTTTATATTACTATATAAGTACTCTTTTAGAGTGTCCTTATAGTAAATATAATTTATATAAGGCTTATTAGGTATTAAAATATATTTAAAGTATAATTTATAGACTTAAGTATTAGTTAAATTATCCTTAAGGGAGTAAGTATAAGTTTTATAGTAGTTATAAGGGATAGTATTATAACCTCTAAAAGCTTAAATAAAGAAGCTATAAGATACTACTAGATAATTAAAATTAAGGATTTTAGTTATTTAAAGTCTATAAGGAGTTATAAAGCTATTTATAATAAATACTTACTTATAGAGGAGGTTAAGAGAAATACTTAAATAGCTAACTATATATAATAAGTACTTTATACTTATTATATTTTACTAGAATTATTTTATAATTTATTTTATAGATATAGAGGGTATAAATAAGCTGAAGTCTATTTTATAGTATATATTATAAAGTTATAGAAGTTTAAGTTTATATTAGATAAGGCTTATAAGAGATTTTAAAGAGACCTATTAGCTAAATAGCTAAAGATAATAAGGATATATAGTAAGGACTTATTATTAAACTTAAGTTATTTAATATAATATAAAGAGGGGAGTTAGACTTTATACTAATAAGGTACTTCTTAGAATTAGTTAGTAGCTAGAACTTATAATAAATTAGAAGGTATTACTTTTAAGGTTAGTTAGTATTTTTAACTATAATAAGGGAAAGTATAAAAAACTTATTAGTTATTAAGAATATAAGCTTTATAGACCTAAAAGGTGATAATTATTTACTTAGGGGATAATATAGATAAGTTATTAATAAAGGAAGGAAATATTATTTTAATAGCTTATAGAAGGGATATAAATAGATAAATAAGTAGGGTGATTAAGGCTACTAATTTAATAGTAATTATACTTACTTTCTTATTTTAAGCTTTAATTTACTTTAATAATAGTTTTTTATCTTATCTTTAATAAAATAAGTAATTATAGCTACCTACTTATATCTATAAATTATTACTATTTTACTTATAACTTTTACTTATAAACTTTAAGTAAATAACTATATAATTACTATTTATATCTATAAATTATTACTAAATAACTATTATATTAATTACTCCTATTTTCTCTATTTTTTAATATACTTTCTATATATTACTTTAATATTACTCTCTCCCCTTCTCTTTTTTTATCTTACTACTTATATATTATACTATAATTAATTATATCTATAAAGTATATATTAAACTTTTCTTAAGAACTATTATATCTTTACTTTTATTTAACTTAGTTAGTATAATATCTATCTAAGAAAGAGACTTTACTAAAAGCCTTATTAAGGCTTATAAGACTAAATAACTTATTAAATCTAAATAAACCTCTAGAATTTTAGCTTAGTTATACTTTTAGGTTAATTATAAGAGAGATAAGTTAATTAAATATATTAATAAAATAGCTACCTAGCTAAAGCTTATATGCTTTAATAATACTTCTTCTCCCTTTAATAAGAAACTTATTTTAATACCTATATAGCTATAACTAAGAGATATTAAGTTATAATAATATTTTTTAGATAGATAGAGATTAATAATAACCTACCTAAAATACTTATAGTTATACTTAAAGATATTTAAAAATATTATAGGCGCTTATAACCTCTAAAGTATTATCCTTATAATTATTATACTAAGTAGTAGTAATATTACTAAGGGCTTCACTATAGCTATATATTATATTAGCTAGAGAGTTAGGCTAGCTTTAAGAGCGCTTAGAGGCTTTTTATAAGTAGACTACTTTATAATTAAGAGTATATAATAGTACTACTTTATCTTTTTTACTAAATACTTTATAATACTATTTAGTGAGATAGATTAAGTATAAGCTAGAATACTACTAAATACTATAATAGAATAGATATTTATATATAATAATTATTAGGAAGATAGAGAAGCTAAGAATAAACTTATTATAATTACTAGGAATATTAGGTATTTTTTTACTAGCTTCTCACTATATTCCTAATAAGCTTTATTTAGATAGCTTATTATTTTAGATATCCTATAAGTTAGTTCTATTTAGTGTTTTAGAGTAATTATATTTAACTACTTTAGGCATTTTAATAACTTTAGTAACTTTAGTAGTTTAGATAGAGTAGTTAAGGATATATTAATAGACTAAGTTTAGTATATTATAGCTAAGTTTAATAAAGTTCTATAAGATTATAAGTATATAAGGTTTAGACTTTAAAAACCTACTAAAGAGCTAAAATTATTATAAGAACTAGTTAGTCTACTTACTTTAAATACTATTATAAAGTATAAGATACTATATAATAAGTACTTAAAGCTTATTAATAAAAGAAAGCTTTTAAACTTATTAAGTAAAGAATAACTAATATAGTTAGTATTAATATTAACTATTAAGTTTATATTAGTAAATAAACCTCTTAGAAGTAGTTATATTATTTAGGTTTAAGATATAAGAGAGGTAGTTATTACTAAGCTTAGAGTAGTAAGAGGATAGAATATAGCTATCTCTTATATAAAATACTTTTTATAGTAATTTAAAAGAATAAGAATAGTATATTAGTTACTTTACTTTACTAAAAGTACCTCTTTATAGACTTAATTTATCTTTAAAATTACTTAAGGTAGGCTTATATACTTTTATAGCTTTATTAAAGCTTTATAGCTTAGGGAAATTAGATCTTATTAAGTTATAGAGTATTATAATAACTTAAATCCTAGCTTAAAGAGTTCTTTATAGACTTAATTTACTACTAGCTTTAATAATTCTAAAAGATAGGCTAGCTAGAACCTTATTATATTACTTAAAATACTAATTAATCTATATAATACTTAAGGTATCCTCTATATAAAAGACTTCTTTTAAATTAAGTATCTTATTATACTAATATATTTTATTATAAGAGATACCTACTATAAAGTTTAGATTTACCTACTAAATACTATATTATAAAATACTAATTAAGAAATAAGGGGAGCTATTAATATAGACTTCTTTATAGATAAGTATAAAGATAACTTATAGAATTTTAATATAGTTATATACTTTTTATAAGTTAAGTAAAGCTATTTTATCTACTTAGTAGTAAATTAAACTAATAAGAAGAGCTATTTTATAGACTTAAGCTTCTATTAGTAAAATAACTAAGAGTTTATTAATATTATTAAAGCTTTTACTACTTAGTATAAGCTACTTAAGATACTTAATAACCTTATTACTATCTTATTATAACGCACTTAAATAGTTAATTTAATATAGTAACTTAATAATTATAGCTATAAAGTTTACTATATTAATTAGGTTTACTACTTTATTATAAAAAGACTCCTTAATATTTATTTTAGTAGTAATATTACTATTAATAAAAGCTTCTATTATTAAGATTTTTTACTTCTAATTAGTAGGTATAAATTATAGATTATTATTAAGTTTTATAGATATAAATTAATTTATAAAAACTTCTTATTTTATCTTATAATATAGATAATAGTAGCTTATTTAAGCAAAATAGCTAAAAAGGGAACTATATAGCTATCTCTAGAGTAACCTCTTAGATTACTAAAAGTAATAATAAGTAAGCTATCCTTATTAATAACCTTATTTTAAAATCTTAGAATAGTAGTTTTACTTCTATTAATTACTTTATTCTTATTAAAAAGCTTAGTTAATAGCTTTTTAATCTTAGAGAGATATAGTAATTATAATAAACTTATATTTATAACTCTACGCTATAAGAGTTCTATCTTATTACTATATAAGTTTTTAGCCCCTCCTTAAGGTTTTATAATTACTAATAACTACTCTACTTACTTTCTTAAGTAGTTTATCCTAAAGCTAGAGGTAGTTAATTAAGTAGTATATATTAATTAGTATATTAATTTTTAGGCTTAGATAGAAGCTTATATACTACTTAAGACTTATACTTATAGATTTTTAAAACCTAGAGGATAAAAAGGATAGGTATATTATAGACTTAAACTTAAATAGGATACTACTTATATAGGAGAAGTAGGAGAAGAATAAGATTATAAGAATATATATTATAGGTTTTATTAATAAGTATAATACTTTTATATATATATAAAGATATAAAGAATTATTTTTTAGCTTAAAAAGCTAAGAGAAAAGATAATTAAGGATAATTAGAATAAGGTTTAGTAGGTTTATTAGATTTTTTAGTGTTTTTAGCGTTTAGAAACTAGATTACTAGCTTCTTTAAGGGGTGAGAAGTTAGTAGAGATATTATTATTATCCTTATATAGATTAGAGGTGTAATTTATTTATTTTTTAGTAGATTTTTAAGCTTTTTATCTTATTTTTTTTAGTTTAGATCTATAAAGAATATAAGAAGTTTTTTCTTTTTTTTTTTAAGATCGTAGGCTTTAAAACTATAGAGTTATAAAGTTATAGTAGCTCTATACGCCCTTAGGTGCGTATATGCTGCTGCATTGCATAGCTCTCGGCTGCCTGGCCTACGACCATTTCAATACTCGTTCTGGAGATTTGACCCACATCACCCTAGACATCCCCTTGTAATCGTCGATGTAACGTGCCCGAGATATGCAATGCAGATACGGCGTCATCTTTCTTGTCTCTGGAAATCGTAATCATATTTCCTTCAATCTAAGCCTTGAAAAGCTCCTATAAATGGTAGCCTCGTCTGGTCAGTTTTGACAGAACACTGATGTCCCAACTCTCAGGCCTTTGCAGCATTCCATCTCAAGCGCTCTCTAAGATAGTCTGCATCGCCGAGAAAGTCAAGCGCCAGTCATACTCATAGACATCTTTATAACAGTCAATTTGGACAGCTGCGACTTTTGCAAACACCCACCGACTGTTATTCACAATGCAGACGTCTCAGATATCCGACATGCAGGCTTCCGAAAAATTAGACCAGGAGAAGCAGTTGTCTCCCGTGCGCACCGCTGAATCTGTCCATCAGGGTCAGATTACATCCGATGAACAGGGGCAAGGGGACTTACACCGAGATTTCACTCCACGGCATATTCACGTACGTTCTATCGAAATGTATACACATCTCCTTCGTTGCTAGGTTTAACGAATGGCCATAGATAATATCCCTAGGCTCCAGCGTGGGCAGCGGGCTTTTCATCGCGACTGGCAAGGCGTTAGCAACCGGTGGCCCCGGCACTATGTTCCTGGCTTACTTGATTGTATGCACTGGAGTTTGGTCGAATCTCCAAAGCCTGGGTGAAATGACCATCGCTTTCCCTGTTTCTGGTAGCTTTGTCAATTATGCCGGTCGATGGGTTGATCCTGCTCTGGCCTTTGGTGCAGGTTTTGCCGAATGGCTCGGTAAGTCTGGGTCCCAATCTTCAAATTCATTGTCTTCGTTGTGTGTCCTTCCCACTGACTACGAAACAGGTTGGATCGCGGTATTCGCAGCTGAAGCTGAGTTCTTCGTCGTTTTAATTGAGTACTGGACGACTGCAGTACCACACGCAGCTTTGAGTTAGTCATTCTCTCTTTCATTGTACCTTAACTGATTTCAAACTAATTACCGCCTGAACAAACAGTCTCGATTTTTCTATGCATCTGTCTCGTCGTCTTCTTCCTCCCAAACAAATTCTTCGCTTGGCTTCAATCCATTGGATCGCTTGTCAAGATCATTCTTTTCGTCTTCGTTATCTTCCTCTCTCTTGCCCTGATCGCTGGCGCCGGGCCCACTGGATCTGTCAAAGATGGAAGCTACTGGCGTGAAGGAAAGGCGTTCCAGAACGGATTCATGGTAATGATTCGGCATTCCCGTTTAATGGAGCTTCTAGGCGACTGACGTATGTGATCCTAGGGCTTTGCGAGTTGCGCACTTCTAGCTATCTGGGCAGTTGGGGACCAGGTCTTCATTGGCGTCATGGGAGGAGAGGCCAGCTCGCCAAGATACTCGATGGCCCACGCGTCGACTCTGGTCCCAATCCGTGTCAGCTTCATGTATCTGGTTTGCGTGATCTTTATCGGCATCATAGTCCCATCAGACGACCCCCTTCTCCTTGGCGGATCCGGCTCGGCAGCATCGCCTTTCGTTATCGCAACACGAAACTCGGGCCTAGCGGGGATTCCAGACTTCATCAACGTCTGCATGATCATTGGCATATTGGCCATTGCATTGGAGTCGATATACCTTCCCTCTCGGATCATCCGTACCATGGCTTTTCAAGGTCTGCTTCCCCAGGTTCTGGCGAAGTGCGACGACAAAGGCCGTCCTAGATGGGCTCTTTTCATCAGCGCAGTCGTGGGTGTTATCTTGAGCTATCTCAGTTTGAGCAGTAAGATCCCTCATTCGTTGATTCACCAGCGAGATAGACTAACGTTAGGTGAAGGTGGTGGAACCACGGCGTTGAATTGGTTCATTTCGATCACCAGCGCCTCATTTTTCAGCAACTGGGCTATCATTGCCTTCACGAACTTGAGGTTTCATGCTGCTTTGCGAGCACAGAACGACAAGATATTTAGCCAAAACCTCGCTTGGAAGTCTATTGCCTGGCCGTTTGCACCCATCTGGGGTCTTATTATATCTTCAATGCTTCTGGTCTGTCTGGTTTATGCGGCTGTTAACCCTTCGGTAAGTAATTCGGGCCGAAGTCGCTAGGGCGTCTAAGCTCCGAACCCATTTGTACCTGACATTTCTTTTGCAGAACGATTTCTCGGCCGAGAACTTTTTCGAGTACATGATCGGCCTTCTGATGATCGTGGGTGCTACGATTGGCTACAAGCTCATTAGGCGCTCGCGTTGGGTCGATCCAGCGGAAGCTGACTTGGTAACCGGAAGGCATATGCTGAGAGACGAAGAGATTCAATTTCTCAACGAATACTACAGTAGACCTTTGTGGAGGAGAGTGATGACTTACCTGTCGTTGGTTTGAGAGAAGACCATGTTGTACAATATGTGGAAGGACCATTTATGACTCCAGAGTCTATTATTTCATTCTTCTGGCTTTGTTGTCAGGTTTCCTTCCAAATGAATAAGACGCACTATGACAGACGTACTCGTGAATCAGTCAATCCATTGTGCAAAACGAAGTATGCCGACCCCGGTGTGATCGGCGACGTTGGCGCATAGACTCCCCGGACGCCGAGTCGCGCTACGGCATCTCCATCCGGGCGGCGCTGTCATCTGTTCGGCTGTGGGGGCCACGAACCCCGGGAGCCAAGCAACGTCCGCTTACATATGAACTCATGCCTGGCTATCAACACCCGGCAATACATGCGGGGAAGGGAGAAGGATTTCACAGGAGATTAGGTCTGATAAGACACCCTAGTGGTCATCGCTGAAGCCTGCTAATTTTGAGAATACTTCTGTATGCATTACCGGCTGTAACCCCGCGGCATCGGATGCGTATCCCGATGTGAACGTTGATAACGTAGCTTGATTGCCCAGAGCTGCCTCATATGGCCTACAGCAGTGGCTAATCATAGTTCTTTGCATCTGGGCACCATGTCTGAGGATAAACAGACTGTCGTTATCGCCGGTGCCGGTGATCTCGCGCAGTATCTCGCCGAGGAGTTCAAAGTCGACAACACGCACGATGTGTTTCTCATGTCCCGAAAGGAACGCAAATTCTTCACCAAATTAGGTGTCACTACTCATGAAATAGATGAGTACTCTGCCGACAGCGTCTTGGCTGTTCTTGAAAAAGTAAACGCCACTGTGCTCATTTCAACCCTACACACCGACGATCCGGCGCTCTACACGTCATTGCACAAGGCACTGCTACTGGCCTGCAAGGCTTCCAAGACATGCAAGCGGTTTATACCCAGCGAGTTCCTAGGGAACTTGCGCAAGTTTGACAACATCCCACGCGGAATCGCTCGCGCGCGGAGAGCTTTTCGCTCGGAGTTACTGAACGAGTCCGAGATCAAGTGGACTCTTGTCAACCTTGGATGGCTAGCGGATTACTTCGTTCAGCGGCCTGATGGATCAAGAAGCTATATAAGCCCCTTTCCTCAAGGATGGCCGATCAACATGGAGGAAGGAACCGTTCGAGTGATCGGTACTGGGGATGAACCGGTATGCTGGACAGCGGCACGGGATGTAGCGAAGGCAGTTGTGAAGCTCGTATCTCACGACGAGTGGCCTGACCATGTCTATGTATTCGGAGAGATCGGATCATGGAACCAAGCAATAGAGAAGGTCGAGCGCTACTATGGAGTTACATTAACTGTTGGTCGGTCCTGTTTCCCGCACGAATATAGATAGACTGACTTTGTGAACAGCGAACACACGTCACCCAAGACGACATATCCCGAGACTTGGCTGATGAGGCAGTGGTCGAAAAGTGGTACAGGGCTACCATTGACGAGTGGTCACTAGCTGGTGCAACTGCTGTGCCTCTGGAGGAAGCACTTCATCAGCGCGAGAGGTACTTTGGGGAGGTTAAGTTCAGAGACATCAACGAACTATTACGTAGCTCGGAACATATGCAGATCATTTGAGCAATAGTAATAACATGAGACAATTTATGCCCTCACCTCCTCAAGCTGATCCAACTGAATGTCGCCTTGCTTCGAATCTACGCGAGCTTCCAACGCATGCTGGCCCGGTTGGACTGTTCTTCCACCAGTCGAGTAAACTCCGCCCGTGATACCACCATTCGTGAATAGGAGCGGGATATCTTCCAGCTCGAGTCCTTTGGTCTCTGGGTAGAAGAAGTAGACCATGGGTATGAACAGAATGTTTAGAACGGCGAAGATGATGAACGTTCTCCACTCAATGTTTGCTTGTAAATTCTCGTCAGTCCGCTTCAAATACTGGAGAATAGTCAAACCCACCGAAGGAAATAGGGGTAATCTTCACTACAGCAAAGACGGCCATCCAGTTCCAGCCAGAAGCAATTGCCTGCATTTTGGAGCGTACTCGGGTGGTCGAAAGTTCAGACGGGTAAAACCACGGGACCTAAAATCGTTCAGTCTTTATGCATGCGCTTCCAACAGGTTTCCGTACTTACAGGAAGCCATCCAACGCCGTAGAAGAGCTGGAATAGGAAGATGAAGGCAACTGCTCCAGATGCTGCTCCACTGGAGCCCCTGGTCAACAGTATTGTAACCATGACAAAACAGAAACTCAATCCAGCTGAGCACCACATTAGCAGTACACGACGACCAAACCGGTCCATGAGGAAGACTGGAATTGCAGATCCGACGAGGTATGTAATCTGTGCGCAACCACCTAGGATGAGGGCGAGCTCGCGATCCATGCCCATCGTATCGGTGAAGATCACTAGAACTAATTAGCATGGTTCGAGCAGAATATTGTTGACGGACCTGGCAGGTAGTAGTTGATCATGTTGGAGCCACTGAATTGTTGGCCAAGTTGCACGGAGATGGTAAGGATCAGCCGGCGAAGGTTTTGTTGAGAACCCCATGAGAAAAGCTCTTTGAAACGGAACGGACCGTCGCGTTTCTCCTCCTCAAGCCCGGACTGGATATCCAGCAAGACTCTTCCAACGGCTTCGTCATCCAGAGGTTTATCTAAAATAGCAGCAATAACATCTCTGCCTTCCTCATATCGTTCGCGTGCAACAAGCCATCGAGGTGTCTCAGGAAGTCCGACGATCTGGAGAACAATGAAGACGGCGAAGAACGCTTGGAAGGCTAGCGGGAATCGCCATTGGAAAGAAGATTCGTAGAAACTGGTACCATCTTGTGCATGAAGTCAGCATCTGATCCACGGTCAAGGCAGGGTCGCTCACAATCAGTCCAGTATGCAATGACAACCCCCAGGATTGTCACCGTCCCTTGAAGTGTCAGGAGAGCGCCACGAATGCTGGCTGGAGCGCACTCGCTGAGATATACGGGTGCTGTTGATGAGTTCATGCCGTTGCCAATACCGGTGATGATGCGACCAGCAAGTAGAGTGGCGAGGTTCTCCGACGCTCCCAAGAGAATCGAACCAATGATCATTATTGTGGCTCCGGACATGAGCATGCTCCGCCGACCAAGTCTTTCGCCGACGAAGTAGGAGATAATTGAGCCTACGACACATCCAATGTTGTACAGAGAGGTGATATTGCCTTGCATATCGGGATCCGGATTGTTGAAGTCCCGGGCGAATCGATTTTCGGCACCGATGATACCAGACATGACACCTAGATGGATGAGGGCGAGACTTAGCATCCATCTGATGCGTTAGGAGGAGCGCGCACGATGAACTAACCCTGGTCGTATCCCAGCAGCAGGAAGGCCTGGCAGGAGGCCGCCGTGACTGCGAAGACAAGCTTCTTGCCTCGAAAATGATGCTTCCACAGCAAGCCCATTGCGAACAATAATGATTGTTATTATCAACAGTTATCTTCTGGTCAATGAAGCAAGACAATATTGGCCGAGCTTGATCATTGCGACATCAGCCCGTTATCACAGAGACTGCCGTCGGCACTTATTAAAGAGCATGCTTCGCGCATAAATACATCGAAATTCCTATGCTTGTCAATCGAGTTGTCAAGAAGATCTACGCTTCCCCAGAAATCCGGGGCAAAGTTTGGGGCAGGGAAGGGGTAGTTGTCGCGTGGAGATGTACCGATCCGTCAACGTCATTGGTCTGTCACACCCTCCCCTCCTCACTACCGGCATGAGATCTCGAATGGAGTAGAATCCGTCGTCTTGGCTCCTAACCCACGAACATGGTTTTCATGATGATTTGATAATCTCAAGCAGCCAGATTGGTCATTAATACAACGCGTCTTCTAGGCGTTCCTCGATGGCGGGTTGCTCGGTGCTCGGGACAATTGGAACCTTTTAGAGGTTCAAGTCTTGGCTTCTCCACGTGGTCGCTGGCTTCTTCTGAAACAACATCCAGTGTCAACCGTTCGATCCGGTCAAGTCCCTCCTCCCTCTGGTGTAATGCCAAGTTAACGATGTCCTTCAAGAGATTCGATGATGGCGTAGATTCCTACTCTTGCCAGCGGTCCTATGACGTGTAAGCACGACGTGCCGGCATGGCTATTATTCACACTGCACAGAAATATGGTGACTCTCTCAACACAATTGGCCCTCACCCCCGATCTCATGTTTCAACGCAGTTTTCATAAACGAAGTATCGTTTGGTTGAACAGAAGCCCAGTCCAAGGTGTTGGACCCCTTTGGTTGCAATTAGTGTGCGGGGTTGACGCGTCGGGAAGCGTTCGGCGGCCGCATCCGATTATCTTGCATGATATGTGCCTACCCGATCCAACCGTTCATTCCACATTGCTATGACGGTAAAGATTACATTTGACTTCCTATCCTCAATTTACTAGAAGTAGATTGCACCACTTATTGAAAAGGCTTCGCATCTCGAACTTCACTTGTCTTAACATTACCAACATATTGTCAGGCGTTTTTGGTGTATGAGACTTTTGAAATGGCTGCAACGACGAACATCGTGGTCCTCGGGTACGATTATTTCTTTGTTCTCATCTCTCAAGATCAGAGGAGCTAACTTTGACAGCGCTGGAGTGTCAGGTCTCACAACCGCCCTGCTCTTGTCCAAGAATAAGGCCAACTCTGTCACGATCGTAGCGAAGCACATGCCAGGAGACTATGACATCGAATATGCGTCACCTTGGGCGGGAGCAACCTTCCAACCGTAAGTAAAATCCATTCAACATTGACGTGAAAAGAAATGACGAAAGGTTTCAGCATGTCTGAAGAAGAAGACAGCAGATGGGAGCGCCGTACTTGGCCAGAGCTGTCACGTCTGGCAGCTTCTGTCCCTGAAGCTGGTATCCATTTTCAAAGTAAGTCATTGTCTTTTACGGCTCTAGATACTTAGTGTTGGGCTAGTCATACCATTCATATCTTGATGCTCATGTCAACTAGGAACTCACATCTACCGCCGGAACAAAGACTTTGAAGGCGAAGACGTGCCGTTTGGGCCGCTTTTCTCTCCAAACTCATGGCTTCGCGATCTGTTCTCGGATTACCGCGACCTAAAACAAGAGGAACTCCCCAAGGGAGTGGACTCTGGGTTTGAGTACACAGGTGTTTGCATCAACACATCTCTTTACCTGCCCTGGCTAGTTGGTCAATGCAGAGCTCAGGGTGTGGTTCTCAAGCGCGGTGCAGTCTCTCATATCGACGACCTGAAGACGATGCACCACAGCGGACACCCTGCCGATGTCCTCGTTAATGCTTCTGGTCTCCTGGTTCGTGATTTAGGAGGCGTTATCGATAAATCCGTCGTCCCAATCAGAGGCCAGACTGTCCTGGTACGGAACGAAGCGGGACCTCTCTATAACATATCGGGAACGGATGATGGAGACACCGAAATCTCGTATCTGATGATGCGCGCATCTGGAGGAGGTACTGTGTTAGGCGGCACTTATGACAAGGGTAACTGGAACCCGGAGCCTGATATGAACATCGCTAAGCGGATTATTAAGCGCTGTGTGGCGCTGTCTCCTCAGCTTGCTAATGGGAAGGGTGTTGAAGGTGTCGAAATCATAAGACATGGAGTTGGCTTGCGGCCCTGGAGAAAGGATGGTGTCCGACTGGAGACAGATCCCAACTTGTCGACAAAGGAAACTTGTTGTGATGCCCTTAAGTATCTGAGGCAGCTTCACACCTAGAGGAAGGTGTGAGGTAACTTACTTCTAACTTACTTATTTAAACTAACGATATTCTAGCGCGTTAGGATTTATTCTTTAAAAGACTTTTTATATTAAGCTTTAATTTAGAAGGAATTAAGCTATTTTATTTATATAAATATTATATATATATTATAGTTAGTTTATAATAGTTATAAGTTTAGTTTATATTATATTTCTAAATTATTATTTATAAAATAAACTATAATTTTATTTAATCTTTTTTATATTTATTATATTCTATTTTAATTTTAAAACTTTATTCTTATAATTACTTTTAATTTATAATATACTTCTAATATAATAGTTATTATTAACTTTAGTACTTCTTATAAGTTTATTTTTTATTATAACTTTTTAGTTTAATATATTACTTTTTAAATAGAAATAAAAACTAAAGATATTTAAAAATATATTAATTTAAATAATATTTTTAGTATTTCTTTTAATTTAAATAAAGTTAAAAATATATTTTTATTTAATAATTAGATCTAAAAAGAAAATAAAAAGTAATATAAATATTATAAAGTAGAATAAAAAGTTTATAATAAGATTATTATATTATATATTTTTACTATTTTAAATATTTAAGAAATTATTATAGAAAGTAATACTACTAAAAATAAAAACTCTAAAGAAAAAGAGTTTAAAAAAGCTATTAATAACTTATTATTATTAATATTAGTTATACTTACTCTTTTTACTAAAAGATCTATAGAAATCTTAAAACTTTATATTTTATATTTTATTATATATATAGTTTATAAAATAAAATATATTTAAAAAGAATAAATATATAAAGTTTTAGATAAATAAATAAAAGATATTATTTTAAAAAAAATCTTTATATTTATTTAAATAAAGTTTTTAAAAAAAAGAGATTATACTTTTTATATTTTAATATATATTCTAAAATAATATTATACTTTAAATAACTTAAATAATTTTATTATAATTTATAAAAAATATATTATAGTTTTAAATTAAGTAATTTTTATTATTAACTTTAACGCTTAAATTAAAGATTTCTAAAATATACTTTTTAAAGTTTCTTAGTATAAGCTATTAGAAGTATAAAGAATTTTTATATTAAAAACTTTCTTTTAAGTAATTTAATACTATTTTATTCTATTTTAAGCTAATTTAAAATTTATTAATATTATTAAATAAGAATATTTTAATATTAAGATCTAAAATATAAATTAGTATATTAATATATTTAAAAACCTTTTTTATAAAAATATAATAAAAACTTATTTAAAAAGTTATATTAATAAAGTTTTTATAATACTAACTAAATAATTTAATAATATAATATTTAATAATTTTATTTTAGAAAAGCTTTTATAAAATAAGTTAGTTTTATATTATATATATAAAAAAGATTATAAATAAACTTTATCTACTTATAATTATTTTAAGTTTATTTTTATAAATAAAGAGACTTATATAAATTCTAAGAAAATAACTTAAGTTTACTTTAGAATTAATAAATTAAAATACTTTAAGTTTTATATTAAAATAGCTTATAAAAAGTAACTTATTATAAAAAACTTTAATATTTTTAAATTTAAAAATAATAAGAATTAGAATAAGAAAAAATTACTTAAAAATAACTTTAATAGATTAAAAAGATTAATTATTATTTTTATTTTTAAAGTAAACCTCTTATCTAATATAGTAGCTTATATTATTACTAAAGATATTATTATAAAAATTATAATAGAAAAAATAAAAACCTTTATATTAAAACTTAAACTTAATAAAATTTATATAACTTATATTTAAAATTTAAAAATCCTCTCTAATAATATAGTATTAAATAACTATAATACTTTCTACTTAATTAATAATATCTCTCTCTTTAAAAAAAGCTTAGTTATTTATAAAATAAAAAAATAAATTAAAATAAATATAACTTTATATTTTATTATAATAAGAAGTATAAAAGTCCTTTAAAATATTTTTAATAAAGTAAGTAAATTTTAAAACTTAATATTTTAGAATATTACTCTTATAAATAACTTTTATATTAATATTATTTTAAAATATTTATTATAAAAAATAAATATTTAGTATTTAGGTTTTAATAATACTTTTTATATTAGAAATTATAAAAATAATATAAAAATAAAAAAGCTTTTAAAAAAAAGTAATATTATTTTTATAGATTATTAACTTTATTTTTTATATTTTAGTTTTAAGTATATCTCTTTTAATAATATTTTAATTATAAGTTTATTAGCTTTTATAATAACTTATATAAAGTAATATTCTTAAGAACTTATTTAAATTTATATAAATATTATAGAAATATAATATCTTTACTTTAGTTATTTTAGCTAAAAAGCATTTAAGAAACTTATTTTTAATACTTAAGAGGTAAAAATCTAAAATATATTATACTTTAAATATTAATACTATATAATAATATATATAAAGTAAGTTATATTATAATATACTTTAAAATAAAAAGTAATATAACTTTTTTATAAAATCTTATAAAACTTATTTAACTACTTAATAAGTTTTAATATAAATAAATAGCTTTTAGTTATTAAAAATAAATATATAAGTTAACTCTTTATATTCCTATATATAAATAAGACCTAATATTTAGTTTTTATTATTATTTAAACTTTTAAGTATTAAGTATAAAGATAATATAGCTTTATATTATATAAAATTAAATAAAATAGTAAGTATATTATAATTATAATTAATAAATTATTAGAGTTTTAAATCTAAATATTAAAAATAAAGATTAAAATTAAATAAGTTTTTTTATATATTAAAGAACTAAATAGAGGTATAAAGTAAATAAGTTAGAAATTAATTATAAAAACTATTATAATATTTTAAGTAGTAAGCTTTCTATCTATTTTATAAGTTAAAATAGTATAAACTATAATATTTCTCTATAATATAAGCTCTTATTAATATTATAACTAGTTTTTATTAATCTAAATTAAAAAAGATTAGCTAAAAGATTATATTAAGTATTATAAACCTATTTATAAAGTAAACCTCTTAATTAATTCTTACTCTTAATAAAGAGAAGTCTATATATATAGCTATAGAATATACTTCTTTAAAAAAGAATATAAAGTAAATAAGAATAAATATAACTTTAAAGTTATAATATAAAAGTATATTAGATATTTAGTAAGATATATAGTAAACTTATATAACTTTTATAAAGTCTAAATACTTTTATTTTAAAAAGTTATTATTATATAAAATATAACTTTTAATAAGAAGATATTTTATTTAAAAAATAATATAAAGATAGTAATTTAAAATAAAGAAGTTTACTTAGTTACTAATAAGATATAAAAACTAATATCCTTTATACTTTTAGAACTATAGCTTCTAAAAGTATAAAATAAAGCTAATATTATATTAATAATAAATAATAAAGCGCTATTATTATATTTTTTTTATTAAGAGAACTTTAAATAGTTAATAATAAATAAAAAAGATAGGTATTAACCTCTAAATTAAACTTAAACCTTATTAAGATATATAAAGTATTAAATTTAATATTATTATTAAATCTTATTTAGAATAGTAATATAATAGAAAAGACTTAAAATATTAATAAGAATATAATTTCTATTAAAAATATAATTCTAAATAAGATATATATTTAGATAAATACCCCTCTTCTATAAAATCTAAATATAGAGGATATTAATATATAACTACTTTTATAAAATAACTCTCTTATTTAGTTAGTATAGCTATATTTAAGTATTAAAGAAGAGAATATTATAGAAGAGAAGTTAAAATAAATATATAATTATACTAACTTAAACTAACTTAAAATTATAAAGCTAAAGTAATCTCCTTATTTTAGAATATATTTTATATTTCTTTAAATAAAATAAAATTAAGATATTTTTTTTAAAATATATATATTAAAGTAGTAGAAAATACTTAAAGAAGTAAACTAAAGATATTATTTATTTTATTATTTTATTTTTATTTTAATTTATTAAGTAAAGCTAAAATATATATCTATAATACTAAGTAGAAAAATTTATATTAACTAGTTTATTAAGTTACTTAAAATATAAAGAGATATCTAATATATATTAAAGCTATTTTATTTTTATTTTATTAAAATATATAATATTAAGATTAATAAACTTAAGTAAATAAGTATTTAAAATATTATAAATAAATTAAAAGTAAAAAATAAGTTATTACCCCTTAAGTAAGTATTTATATATAAGCTAGATTAATATAGATATCTTAACTACTATAAAGTTAAAATTTATATCTAAAGTAACTTTTAAGAAAAATACTTTTTAGAATAGATTTATATTATAACCCTTATTATAAAAATATTTAAAGTTATAATAACTTTTATAATATAATTTAATTTTAAAATTTATTAATTTAATATTATTAATATATTCTTAAATATTATATATAAGCTAAATAACCTTTTTATTACTTATTATTTATTAAATAGCTTTAAAAAAGATAGAAAAGTTATTAAATTTTAATATACTTTATATAACCTTTATAATACTCTTTTATTCTAATATAAAAAGTTCTTAAATATCTTTTTTTATTTTAAACTATATCTAATAAGTAAAAACTTATATTTCTTTTAATTTTATAATAAAAAAGTTCTTATATTTTTTTATATTAATAATATCTTTATTTTATATTATAAAAACTATATAAAAGAAATAGAAAAAGTTATAAAAAGAATTAAAGAGAAGTATAAACTAAAAAACTAAAAACTAGCTAAATAATACTTAAGAATTAAAATTACTTATAATTAAATAATATAAAGAATCTATCTTTTATATAACTAATATATTAAATAAATTATAAAAAAGTTTAATTTTATTAACTTTAAAATACTAATTATATTATTTCTTTTTATTTTACTTAAAAAATTTAATAAAAAAGTAAACTTATAATAAATACTTTTATATTAAGAGAAGATTAAGTTAATCCTCTATATTATAATTATAATATAACTAAATATTATATTTATTTATATTTTATTATTATAATTCCTAATAAATCTATCTCTAAAGTATTATTAAATTATAAACTAAGTAATCTAATATTTATATTATATTTAATATTTTATAATTTATTTTAGTATTTTAAGAAGTAAAATAATTTAAGTATTATTAATTATAAGTAATATATTATTTACTAATAATAAAGAGATATAAAAGTTATTTTAAAGTTTTATAATATCTCTCTTTAGAGGTTTAATCTAATAGAAAGCTATACATTAAAGTATAATAATTATATTAATAATAAAAATAGAGCTTTTAAGCTTAAAGTATACTATAAAAGAAACTATAGCTCTTAAGTAGCTTTTTAGAAACCTTAAACTTAGCTTTAGAAATATATAGAAGATCTATTATAATAATTAATAAATAATATAACTAATAATAAGTAAAGAAAAGTATATTTTAATTTATCTCTACTATATAAATATCTAAAATATATAACTTTACTAGAAATATACTAAATAATTATTCTAAATTATATATCTCTTTACTAATAAAATATTAGCTAATAGCTTTATAAAAATACTTTCTTATATAAAGTTTAAATAGTTTAAAATACTTTTAAACTTTTAAAATATATTATAAATAATAAAATAAAATAAAGAAAAAAAAATAAGTAGTAAATAAAGTTTATAAGCTAAATATTTTTAATTAAAAATAGTTTAATAATTAGAAAGTATATAGCTTTTTTAAGAGCTTAAAATACTTATATTTTATAGAATATTAAGTAATATAAATACTATATTTTATTTATATCCCTAAAGAGTAGATATATAGTTATTTATAAGGATATTATATATAAACTTTATCTCTTTAAAGAGATATTTATTAATAAAGCTATTAATAGTAGTATAAATACTAATTACTTTAGAAATAGAGAGGATTATTTTAAAAGATAAGCTAATATATAAACTACTAAAGATTAATATATCTTTTATAGTAATCTTAACTAATAAAGTAATAATTAATATTAAAAAAAAAACTATAATCTTAATTATTATTTTATTATTATTCTTATTTTTAGCTTTAGTTTTAGTTTTAGCTATAGTTTTTATAGTTTTAGCCTCTTTTTTAGCTTTAGCTTTAGCTTTAGTTTTTATTTTAGCTTTATTATAAACCTTAAAAACTTCTTAAAATATAGTTCTCTTAAAAATAAAGATTTAATAAATAGTTAGCTAAGTAAATAATAATATAAAAATTATAAAATAATATATATAGATTTATCTATATTATTATATAAAACCTAAAAGAATTAAAACCTTAATATAAAAATAAATAGTAATATAAATTTATATAGCTTTTTCTTCTCTTTATAAGAAGTATATTTACCTCTTTACTTTATATTAAATATATATATATTAAATAATATATCTATTTAAGTATTTTATAAATAAAGTAAGTAAATTATATTACTTAATAGTAATAGCTATTCCTCTTCTTAACTTTTAGTTTTTAAAGCTTTTATTTCTATTTAGAAGTTAATAAATAAAATAATAACTTAACTAAAAATATAGATTAGAAATATACTTTATTTATATTTTTAATATAATTTATAAATAAATAAAAGAGTAAGAGTTATAAACTTTAAATTATACCTCTTTTTAGTTTCTCTACTCTCTATAAATTTCTTATTTTTATTAAACTTATTAGTTTTAACTTCTATAAAATAACTTAAATTAGTAATTAATTTATAAAAATAGTAAAATAAAATAAAGATATTATAATAAAAAAAGAACTTTAAAAAACTAAAAATAGAAAATAAAATAATTTACTTTTAAGTTTAAAACTTTTAAACTTTAAAAAAAGTATAAGAAGAGTATTATTATTTTCTTCTTTTTCCCTTTCTCTCTCTTTCTACTTCTTATTAATAAGAATAACTTTTATTTTAGCTATTATAGCTATATATTTAGTTTTAATTTTTCTAATTATCTAAATAATATAATTAGTATTAAAAATAAAATTATAAATAAAAAGAAAATATTATAATTATAATATAAGTTATATATATATATATATAGAAGTAAAGTAAGTAATATATATATTAATAATAATATAAATAGAGAAAGAAAATTAAGAAGTAGAAGTAATATAAGAGATATTATTATTACTACTATTTTACTATTTTAATAATTATTTTAACTTTTTTATTTAAATTAATAAAAAGCTTCTATTTCTATTAAATAAAATAATAATATTAATTATTATTTTAATATTTATAATTTTAACTATAATAAAAAGTATATAAAAAGAAAAACCTTCCTCTTTTTTATAATTTAATAATAAAACTATAAAGTTATCTCTTTTATTAGTTTCTTTTATTAATTACTTCTTTTTATATCTATTTATAATATCTTATATATATATTTAGATTTTATAGTAATTAGTTATATAAGATTAAGGTTTTTAAACTCTTTTAAATTTAAAGAGGTATATTATAATACTTTTAAGTATTTAAAGTAACTTTATACTTAGAAGAAAGTATAAAGTAACCTACTTCTAACTTACTTATTTAGACTAATAATATTCTAGCGTATTAGGATCTATTTCTTAAAAGACCCTTTACGTTAAGCTCTAATTTAGAAGGAATTAAGCCGTTTTATTTATATAGATACTATATATACGTTATAGTTAGTTTATAATAAAACTCTAGTGGTCTATAACTATAGACATGCTAGCTAGGGATACTAAGGCTCTTATGGTTGCGCTGAGTATGTAGTTGAGCTTGTTGAAGGTTTCCAGAAGGAGACAAACGTCGTCGATAAAGCAAAGCTTTAAAGGTTGTCGCCTTTATTAAGTTCTGCAATAGTCGAGAGAAACATCATACATCTAGTACATTAGACCGGTTATAAGGCAGTGTTGTTCCACCTAAGCCGTGATTTCGCGGAAAGGCAAATGTTTAGAACGGTGCAACATGCAATTGTATGATGGATTCAAGCTTGCACTAGTCACAAGTGAAATCATAAGGATTCGGTTGTATTTGGTGAAGTCAAGTCTAGTCCTAACTTTGCAAGACGCCTCAAAGCCTTGTGAAGATAAAACGTCAATTTACGATTCGCCCTGTCCGCTTCGAACCTAATCGCTGGCTCCCTTGGTTGCGCTCGCCTCTGATAAAGATATCTAGAAGTTACAGCAATGGAACTTCCCATCCGACTGCGTGTGGCAGTCTTTGCTGAAGCATAGGCCCTTGCAGTTGGAGTACGTGTCAAAGCCTTGAGGCTGGCATGCCTTAGCAGCCTGGGGCGCGGCGCTGACGGCGGTTGCTGCAACGAGGCAGAAGACGACTTCGAAGAATCTCATGTTGAAGCTACACATCATGTCAGAGGATATGACACCATCAAAAGCAACAGTTGCTGGAGATACTGACTTGGTGATGCGTATGCGCGCGTAATGAGGTTTTCTTGATATTTGGAAAAAATTGAAAGACTGATAGCTGGTTTGGAGGCTTTGGAGTTCCTGTAGTCGATGATCTGCATACAATCGGGGAGAGATATTCTGCCTATTTATATTTGGACTTCTTCCATATCAGCTGCAAACTTCGTGATATATAGTTTTACAAAGCGAGTCATTTCTCAAATTCTCCTATATCTGACAAGCTTTCTTACATTCCATGGATATAGGCTATTTTGAACCCGAAGCCATCGTGAAAGCTGAGTTCTAGCCCATGTTGGAGTTACAGGTGGGAGCCCAGCCAATAACTCAAACCTCCCGTCGGCTGTCATATACTTGACTTTGTATTACGGCGGTGTGAAGAATGGGCCTCCCATGTCTGATAAGTCGCCGCCGCTAAGTAATCCTGCGTCTTGCATGGCGGGGCCTCCGGGCGAGAAGGTTCCCTTTAGAAGTTAGGCGCCGGCTGGATAGAAGCGCGCCGAGCTGACAAGAACTGAGGTGTAGCCGGAGATAAAGACAAGCGTGTGTCTTCGGGTGTTATGAACTATCAATCTCAGAATCGCCAAAGTTTCTGCATACAACTACTATTCAAGTACGCGTAATCAGACAACTTCTAGAACATCAGAGAGTGTTTTCTTTTAAGGTTTCCAGTTCTGTGACTAGTCATGAGTGCTTGGATGGCCATGGCCTTAAGGTTTGAGCAAGTAAGACGGCATGAGAACAATTTCCGAGGGAAACGTACGGCAGACGATTACGAAATATCCGGTCCTTGCCAGTTCCGAGTCAGTTCCCCTAGGGCGCAAGGGAATGCGACGAGCTCGTTAGAAGGCCGGTATGGCCGCGTAATTTATTTAAGCTCGGTCAGAAGTTCTCTCTGCCATCTGAATGCGGAGAACCCTTGAATCTCGAACGATTCCAGCAGACTGGTCAGAAAGCTTATTTTGACTTTCTACTCCTTTATCCAAGCTCTAATAGACTATTTTTGAACTCGGCGGTGAATATATTCCACAACAAAGCGTCACGACCAAATATCTCCTCACGTACATATGTTGACAAGAACATGAAAGCCCCCGTGGGAACTGGTGATGATGATTTACCGTGTGTACAGATACACCCGTAGGCTGTATCTCCCAGCAGTCTATCAAATCTGCCGTAAATTTTCGGGCTACTCCATCTACTAGCGGGCTTCGGCTCCCATCCGCAGTAGTTCGAAGCTTATTTGATCGAGCTACTGTCCGGTCCGAGCAGGTCGTGATGGCCGGCATGGGTGTCACGGTGTCCCCAGTGCATCGAGCTGGATGGAACCGCTACCCTATCACACTCTTCAACCTGGGTGACCATGACATCTTGTCTGCATAGGCCCAGCTTCAGTCTGAGGGGGTGGCTTAGATCTGGGAGGCCGGACGCATTGCCAACTTCGTCTCGAATTGAGCCTTCTCCTAGATCACCCGATAATTGACGAGGACACAAGACTTCGCGTTTCACCGTCCACAATCTGCTTACCGCTCTGCTGTCCGTTCTACACAACCATTACACAGCCCAGAGTGCCAAAAGTAAGACGGAATAACTTTTCATGCTCGTCACCATCGTTGCCGATTCCTTCGTCGCGAACGGCCAAATGGGAATCGCAGTTGAGAGCCGGCTGTGAAACAACCTGTGATAGCTTCTGTGCGAAGTAACCCTTCTCCATGATAATCAGCCGTGATTCTAGGGCTGCAATAGCTTGCTCACACTTTATGAAACCGAAAGGATTTACCGAACGTCTACAGACTGTTGTCTTGGCCTCAGTTCCTAAAAGTCTACCCATCACTCAACTATCCGATACCAACTTGGCGCAGACTCCCGAAGTGACAACTCGTCTATCTGATCATCAGGGCCATGTATGACAACTTATGCAAGCAAGCGACATAGTTGAATTTTTGTGAAGGATTTGGCCGACATACGGCCTTGTCAACCACGCCGCCACATCCTGTAATGACGACAGCATTGGAGCTTTCGTATGTCAGCCGTTCTTTCAGATCTTTAGACGAATTTCGAGGGTTCATTTCTCTCAGTTTGAACTTCTGTTCACGCGTTTACAGTTCCTAAAGATTGTCTTCCCGTTTTCCGCTTGGAGAATCTGTAAAGGCAATGGCCAAAGACAAGTCTGGAGAGTCTCTCATGCATCAGCCTTCCGCTCCTTTCTGATATAACAGACGTTTGGTGCGGGAAGATGGAACGGAGTGTCTATTGAACCGAATCTGACAACCGCGTTTGGCACCTGTAGGATCGGTACTGAGTACTACACCATTAGCATCACCATCCAGTTCTTGGCTGATGGATTTCAGTGTAGTTCAGGTATGACTTGTGTAATAATACGACGAAATTTACCTGCTTTTATTTGCATGTTTGGAGACAAGTATTTTAGGCAGGCTCCGGATTTGAAGATCATATTTGCTAGTAGAGGTATCACAGATTTAACCAGCTTGAATAAAAATACATATATAGGGGATATTTCTTCTTGAATCAGCTCGAATCTTTGACTTCACAGTCAAGCAACAACTAGATATCAACCCAACCACAACATTCAAGGCAAGCTATCATTCTTCCTCAGCTTCCAGAAGCTCACTTTTTCTGTCAACCCATCCTCTGGCCTATTTACTAGACCACCCCCGCAGACATTCATCTCCCAATCATGCGTTTCGCCACATCCCTCATCGTCTCCGTTCTCGCCATCACCGCACAAGCGGCCGTTTCCAATGACGATTTCATTGCCATGACCCCGCGCGAGGAACTCGTCGATCGGCAAAACCAGGTCTTCTCTCTCGACAAACGGGACTGTGTAAAGACCGGGTGCAAGTGCGACACCCGCGGCTACCAGCGAAGAGTCTGCGGGGCCTGCAAGCACCCTGACACTAAGAAGTACATCGTCACGAGGAAGAGGGTCAGAAACCACATATACGAGTGTTCGGCTGATGGCGAGTCTTGCTGTGACTATGGGGTTGCTGATGATTGTGGCAAAAAGGGGCAGAGATGCCTCTTCGTCTAGGGTGGTATTCAACGCTACGGAGGGATTTTGACGACAACTGGCAATGGTAAACTGTTTCGAAGGATTGTTTCCTTTTTCCATTCATTTTTTCAGAAGCTACTAGTCACTCTCTAAGCGTAATTGAAATGCGGTATGCACATGTGAACCATCAGTAGAACACATCCAAGGCAAGAATCAGCATCAACCAAACTCGCCAATGGTGTTTGACGTTCGCTTCCGCTTCCATTTGAAACCTTGTATGCTTAATCATGATGCTAGGAGGATTCGATGATTCGATGGTCCTGTCATACCAAGCCACCATAGAGAAAGTGTGCCCCGGTTTATGGTAGTGTCTGTCGGCAAGGGCCATGGCTCACTCGGGATCATGGTTGCGGTCTAAGAACGTCCATGTCTGAATTCATGACAGTGAACGCTCTAGTAAACAAAGACTTTCTATTTTTTATTTTGATCTCACCCTCGCAGCTTCTATGAGATTCTCTTCCCTCAAACCTCGGACGTCTTCACTTGCTACCACTCATCCCCGACGATCTTAGGCCTGTCACCTCTGCCCATTGACACAGATGGCGGCTAGCAATCGTCAATCCCCCGAAGATGTGGGCATGGCAGACGCTCCAGAGAAGCCACCCGCCACGCCTGAAGAGCGCGAAAAGCTCATGGAGCAGAAGTTCGCCAGCGTGCTGCGCCAAGAGAAGCGTACGCTCCGGAGCTTCTACGATGCCCAAGAAAAGGGCGCCGCGAAGTGGCTCGTCAACAGAGGTGTTCAGGTTGTCTCGGCCTCGTGGTTCGAGTGGGAAGTTCATGTGAAGGTCTGGGCCAAACTTTCCGCTACAGGTTCGTCACGATCGCCTGCCATCTCCATTGTTTTGTACATCCTGACCGACGAAAAGGGCCGAAACAGACTCAGCAGACCGACGTCGGAGAATTTCCTTGGATATATGAAGAGCCCAGCATGGCTCCCGCCAGTCCTACCGACGCGTCTCAGTTGTTCGCCGAACTCAGACTTGCAATCATCAGAGAGAACAGCCTGCCGGCCCTCACCCGCATCGAGAAGCGTCTTCCCTTGATGAACGAGGAGCCGGAGATGGCGCGCAACTTCAGGGGCGGAATGGACCTTGCGCTCCGCCAGAACATCTGGGATGATGTCTTCCTCGGCGAGCCTTGTGTGCCAGGCCATCCATTCGAGGTGGTCATTCCCTTCGCTGAGAAGCTCCGGACTCACGGTGTCCTTGATGCCGACGAGCTGCGAAAGCACCTCCCCGCCGCCGTCCATGGTCGGATCATCCGTCGCCTTAATCCCAGCGGACACTACGTCTCAGTCATCGTCTTCGGCCTCGCCCCCAACGCCTTCGATAACCCGATGAATCGCATGACCCTGGCTCTGAGCTACAACATGGCGCTCAACTGGGCCAGGAAGATCATCGTCACCGGCACCAGCTGTCCGGTTTCCGATGCTTTCAAGAATTTCACGATCAGGCCCGTCCAGAAGGAAAGTAAAGGTGCTTCGCAGGTCGTTGGTCTAGCGGAGCAAAGGGTTTTCAGTGATGAAGAGCTGGAGCGATGCGAGCACGACCTCGCGCTCATGCCGTGGACCTCAGAGGCGGACCATGCCGCCTACCGCGTGGGCCAATGGCTGCAGCAACAGATCAGCCTCACTCCGGTCCAGGATCGCTACAACCTTTTGCGAAAGTGGTGCCAGCAGAAGCACACCAATCTCGAGAGCCTCACGCCGGTGGAGCTGAGAGATGCCTGCCGCCGTGCTTGGGAGAAGAAGATTTCGGAGTGGATGACGGAGCGGGAGATCACCAGCTGGTCCTGGAACATGGAGACCTTCTACGCGAGACAGATTGCAGCCGTCGATTCTTAAAAAGAATTCGAAGCTAGAAGAGGAAGATCAGCACCGTTGCACAAAGTCCTGTGGGAGATTCTGGATGGTTCAGATGCGACAAAAGACAACAAGAGGGCTTTGTATTGATCATGTTCATACGCTTTGTATTTACTCCCATAGCACCCGTCTAATTACCTCCCAATCATGCTGTTTTTCCTTTTACATAATCCCGTCCGATCCAAGCGCCCCTCCAAAACCGCCGTTTCAGATGACGTTCTTCAGCGGCTGGCCGGCCAGGAACCGTCTCAAGTTGTACGCCGTCAGGGCCTCCGCACCCTGGGGCCGGCCGCCAGCAGCGTGCGGGGAAACGATAACGTTCGGCGCCTTCCACAGCCGACTCGACTCGGGCAACGGCTCCGTGACAAACACATCCAGCGCGGCGCCGCCGACCTGGCCGGCCTCGAGCGCATCCACCAGCGCGTCCTCGTCCACGGAGGTGCCGCGGCCGACGTTGACGACCCACGCGTGCTTGGGCAGCAGCTTGAGACGCTCGGCGTTGAGGGCGTTCTTGGTGGCGTCGGAGCCGGGCAGGATCATGACGAGGGCGTCGGTCTCGGGGAGAAGCTCGGCGAGCTTGTCCTCGCCGTAGACCTCGACGCCGTCGCGCACGCCCTGGCCGCGGGCGATGCCCTTGACCTGGGCGCCGAGGCCGCGGAGGTGCGGGGTGAGCGACTTTGCGATGTTGCCGAAGCCCCAGATGAGGACGCGGGCGTCGCGCAGGGTGGTGAAGGCGCCGGCGGGGCGGTCGGGCTGGGGCCCGCCGAGGTGGCCGGGCCACTTGTTCTGGAGCTGGTAGTCGCGCATCTCGTAGAAGCGGCGGGCGGCGTTGAGGAGGAGGCCGAGGGCGTGCTCGGCGACGGTGTGGTCGTGGAGGCCGGAGCCGGTGGTGACGGTGATCTTGGTGGCGTCGAAGCCGGCGTTGAGGACGTCGTTGGGGCCGGCGGCGAGGGACTGGATCCACTTGAGGTTCTTGAGGCGGCCAGCGGCGTCCTTGAGGTTGTCGGCGGAGTTGGTCCAGGTCACGAGGATCTCGGCGTCGGTGTGCTCCTCGGGGATGGCTGTCTTGACGTCGTACGGGACGAGCTTCACGGAGAAGCCCTCCAGGGACTCGATGTCGAGCTTGAGGGAAGTTGGGTAGAGGAGCTTCATGGCGGCGGTGGTATCTGGGGCTGGATCTAGAGTTGATGTCAGTATTTGGCCCGGCTCAACTTGTGGTGTTGGCAGATGGAGGGGTCGTACCTTGGGATGCGGGATTAGGGATCTGGTCAAAGCAAAAGGATCGTGAAACTGGGAAAGAAAACGCGCGTGGTGAAGAGACCTGGGTTGTATGGGGTTTTACTTACTCGGCTACAGATTGGCCGACCGACAGCGATGACGGAGGAACGGGATAGCCGCGATTTCGTCTAAAATAGCGTGCTGCTTCACCAGTGTTCCCTGCCATGGTGGGGGAATACACCACACTACCACCCTTTGGAGGCACAAAGTGGGGGGTAGTGCCCCTCCCCCTCACGACAAAATGGCGGGGTTCTCTGGAAATGAGGGACGAACACCGACACTGCGATGCCCCGACTCGCCGCGAATTGCCGTCAGATACGTGGTGGCCCACGCTCTAGCGCACCCAAATCATCTCTGACTCGTCCAAACGAGCAAGGAAGGTTGAGAAGACATCGGAAGAAATTGCTCTATTGGTCAATCGATGAATAGCCGGCACAAACACCGAGATGGTGTGCCACTTTCTGCCACCTTCCCGGATTTAAATCCGCGTCGGCAATGGAACCAACCTGTCTACACAGGTCCCCCAACCCCCATCCCATCGTTCCATGATGCATCAGACTCCTCCTCGTGACCGATCGGTGTGTGGTGATTCACCTTCGCCATCGGCTATCTACCGACTAGCCGTGCTAAGCTTCCGGGTATCGCATGCTCGCAAACGCATCGGCTCCGGCCAGCTGGATGAACCCGTCCAAGATACGGAGGTGCGGTTGGAGGAGTCCTGTGTGAGGGTTCTCGCTGCCTTTAATAGCCGCTGTTAGCTTTACGAATGAGATTCATGCCTCTTGTGTCAACCACCAATAGTCTCAAGGTTCTTTCGTAACCTTTGACGATCGAGATCGGTAACCGGTTGCCTCCCGTCGAAAGACTTTCGGATCGGGAAGAGGTTCGGCTCGGTTCTGCTTGGATTCGGTTCTGCTTGGATGTTTTCAAACCAATCTTATGATGCCGTGAGAGATCAATGACTAGTAGAAACTGCATTCAATGCCGGGTTGTTAAACGTCCATCTCGATGGCTGCAGTGTAATGACTCCTGGTCGAAGGATATTCCCTCGTATGGTTTGAGATATGGTGCAGGATTTCTAGTCTACAATTCCACAGCAGATGTGTCGAGGAT
Organism: Colletotrichum sp. SAR 10_71; assembly: GCA_025327135.1. Classification (NCBI taxonomy): domain Eukaryota; kingdom Fungi; phylum Ascomycota; class Sordariomycetes; order Glomerellales; family Glomerellaceae; genus Colletotrichum; species Colletotrichum sp. SAR 10_71. The sequence goes on along the minus strand of JAKMWS010000041.1, from coordinate 91,849 downwards.
AGCCTTTCCGCGCCAAGGACGGGAATAGTTCGATATCCTTTCTGTGAAGGTCATCGTCTGTGATGCTACTCGGACGTGCTGTGTGGATTGTTCTGGAAGCACAGGTTGACTTGACCTGGAAAACGGCTTGGAGGCCCTTTTCAGAATACTTCAGCTTTCACGTCCTTGAAAGTATGTATGATACCTTTTTCCTTCTCTCTGGTGTATAGAGGAAGGTTTCCAGGGGCGAGGAAAGGCTTACCAGTGGACAAATGCCGAGGTATCTGCCTCGTCCCGAAGTTTGCGACAGCATCGGGTCAGAACAATGAATGTTTTTCGACTTCTTTTGGTGTGAGGTATTGAGGAGTCAGACTCGAGTGATGAAAGCAAGACCCAATGAGTAAAGAAAAGAGACAGCCGACGAGGGGTTAGGAGGGGAAGGGATGTTTATACCCGCTGAGCCCCTGAGACAGCAACACGAGATGCACGCAAGTCTTCTTGGCTACCTCAAACAAAGTACATGTTAAGAACAGCATTCAACGTCTACTAAACGCGAATTTTGCCATTGATTTTCAGGTCTTTGCAGGCGTTGGCCCACAACACAGGGTTCATCCAATGCAATACAGGACTATCCCATCAACCATGGCGGACTACGGCACTTCTCATCAGCGGATATCTTCAGCTTTCCCCTACTTCGCCTATACACAATAACCGTTACTTACTAGAAAATTCCGTCGATCTTTTCTGATTGGGAAAAGGTCCCTAGCCGACTAGCACTTCATGGGATACCACGTCCTAAAGGAGTAAATGGGCAAGGAAGGATCCGTTCTAGACTTCCTGTGGATTCCTGAATCAGTAAAGATCACCTGCCTGGGCTGTTATTCGTTGATTCCAGTGTGGGGGCTCTGCAGTAGTCTCAAGCCTTCTAAGTTGGTTTCCTTCATCCATAGGTAGTATAACGTACCTACCTACTTGCTGTATTGAGGTGTAAAACCATGAGAAGCAGACTTCGACGAGCTACTGCATATCTCTTGCTTCTCTTGCGACCCGGATTGATCATCATCATCAGGCTTTGAAGGGTCCATGGCATGTGACGTGGCTGCTGCCGCAGCTGTTGGAGCAAGGGTTGTGTTTGCTTCTCGCATGTTGGAAGCCAACGCAGAACCAACAAGCAACAGCTGAGACAATATTTTGGGCCAATCGCAAACCAAAATAAGATTAGAAGGATCCGCAACTCAATTCCTATCCACGACGTCTAATTTCTAGTCTTTTGTCGTTCGTTTTTGCTGATAGCATCACATTCGCGAATCGCGATCTACGATGCATTCCGGTTGGGTGAGGCGTCCTTTCACGACAACACGCTTCCATTGATACCATTTCTTTTCACAATGAAATTCTTGACGCGGCATTCTGAACTTCTCTGAGACTTCAGATCTAATCGTTTGTTCTTCTAATCTACCGTAAATCGGTCTTCTGCGGTCGTGTCGCAACAATGGCTCTCTCGGTTACCCCTTTTCTCTCCGCGTCCACCACAGACGACGACACCACCACATTCATCACTGCGACAGTTGTAAAGACCGCAGTCGTCCGGTTGAGCCGATCTACAATCATCTTCACTCTAGGTACTGATTCCGGTATTTCCACTGCGCAGACGACTTCTGCAGAAACGACACGTGTGGATGCGACAACTCCCCAGCCAACGGAAGCCGCGACGACGGCAACGCCAACGCAGATCACAACGACCTTTCATACCACCCAATCTACAAATACCGAGTCAGATCCAACAACATCTAGCTCGCCCAGCACTGCCACATCAACTCCTTCTTCCGGAGTTCCCCTAGCGACGAGCATCGGCGTCGGCGTCGGCGTCGCTCTCGGTATCCTCTTACTGGCAGCCGTTGGCTTCTTCATGTGGTACAGACGACGCAAACGCAGAAGCAACATGCAGGCATCTACGGTTGCTGAGGCGGGACAAGCGGATGGGTTTCGGGCGGAGAAGGCAGGTGTCAACGAGCTTGACGGGGCACATACGGAGAGATTCTGGGGACGTGCTGAGCTGCCGGCTGGTCACCGCTTATCGGAGCTGGATGCCGGGCCCGTGAGCTCGGCATCTACGCCGAACGCCTTCGACCGGAGATCGGAGATGGCGGCAGACGATACCCCGATGGCACAGAGATGAGTACTGGGACACGGTTTGTGGCGCTGTAATGAGAAAATAATGAGTTGGAAAACTCAACTAACGCTAATTTGCTGAGAAACTGGAATTTTAAAATATGGTTCAGTTCAACCTACGTGAAATCCCGTTACAGACCATGAAGGTAGAGGGGTCCCAAAGGTGAGAATAGGCAACGACATCTGAGTTCAAGTCTTTGGGCCCATCTAGACACCCGGAGGTCCCTCGGCAATGCTTCTTTCTTTTCTTACTACCAGTTGAGGCCGAAGACCTCTTTCCCAGACGCTCCATTGGTATCCGACTTCGGACCTTTGACTTTTCAACGCTTTGCCACATCCTTCAATGCTTATTGACGTCTGGGTTTCTCTGCCTATCAAAAATCTCATAAGACGTAGCGAAGGACTCTCTGCGCTTAGACACTCTTACAAGTCTTAACATGTATCTCTCTAGATTTTTCTGCATGTCACACTCATTGGAAAAAGCTTTACGATAAACATTGCTCAGATTTCGGACCATCTGAGAATTTTAAGTAAGGTTACCTATGCAATTACCAGAATCATAGTTATGATCAGCGCAATACCGGTACGACATATTTGCTCAACACGTTTCGCTATCATACAAAACAATTCAATGAAGTAGATCACTAGATGGCCATGTTTTGAAGTGTTGAAGTATCCGACCAACCAAGAGATCATCGACTTCAAGTTCACAATAGCGTCTTGTTATTTAATAGTTCTCAGTTTGCGCTACTGGCCCGAAAGAATAGAGACTCTTTGCTCTCTAATCTGACTTTCAGAGTCCGACGATGGCCAACCCGTTTTAGACTACGAGTTACATAGACGAATGGCTGAATACTGATAAGATTGAAATCTAGATAGCTAGCAGAGATATCTCTACGACGACTACCCTCATGCGGTTTCAGCCAAAACAGAATGATGACATACACTAGCTATATACGGTCACGAATTAAATGGCCACATCTCCTTGAACGATGAACGAGCTTCATCTAAGTCCAATATCGAAAAGTGCAACCCGTCGGTCGACGAGATATTGGCCGAAATTCTCTGACCAGGCTTATGTTACTGCATCTCATCTTACTGGTTGGGCTGCGGTCTGCAGAATCTCCTCAACATCATGATGATACGTTCCACATCCAATATTGTTTTCGAATAAAGTTTCCAAGCAAAACATGTTCGAGAAACCCTCGCTTCACAATGCTGGCACGAATCGTGGACCACACCCACCTGCAACGTTCGGGGCTTTGCCATTTGGCGAGAAGCCTCGAAACGTTGCTCACAAAACATGCACGTCAGCTTTGAATCCGATCTGATTTGAGCTCTTCTACCGCCAAGTCTCGTATGTTGTTGGGTTCTGAACAACGTTGCAGCGGGCTATTAGGATAATCCGGGTACGATTCCCGGCATCACAATCTCATGATCACCGAAGAGGTACGTCGTAGCCTGCTGCACCAAGCCTTCACACACACAATATAGATCTGAGGCTCAACAGCAGTGCCGGCATGTCCACACATTTTGTCGCCGTCCCTTGATTGGTACACGTACTACAGATGTCATATGTCCTTTGGATGACAACTATACATTTTTGCCCTTTCTTACACCCAACTCACTCTTCACAATTGTTCCATCCAGTCAATATGCTCCTCTGACATTCTTTTTACATTCTGGACATGTCGAAGACATGCGTCAAGATCAGGCTCCGACTGCGGGAGCCTCAGTGCCATGAGGCGTTTCGTCTCATGATCTACCCCTCTCGAGCAAGCCCATGCAGGTCTCCGATCGGGACGCCTTAGTTGCCTCGTTTGCCTAAACTAATAATACTCCACTTCATCATTGAATCTTCTCGAAGACGTATCAGGGTTGCGTTGTCGGACCTCAACCTCGAGTTGATCTGTCTTACTTCCGAGAGCTAGTTATTGCCCAAAATCTGGCTAGAGTGCGGACTTGCACATTGTCAAGCAAGCACCCTTCCATTCCCTCCACATTATGCACCCTCTGACGCTTCAAGCCTCTCGGGATTCATCCGGAAGCGAGCTGAAATAGGCCCCGCATTAGGTTCTCTGAGAGCTCACTTCAACTGAGGGGTTGTCGATCTGCAGATGCTGCTGCGCCTCACCGATGTCGTATTATGTCTCTTTCGCAACCTCCGTGGCATTTTCTATGCATTAGGATAGTCTAATGATGTGCGTCTCGGTGAGAGAATAGCCACTCACCTGCAAGATATATCCAGAAAGTCTTGACTGTCAGCCTCCCAAACGTCAGAATCTTGATGCAATATATAACGATGCCGTATCGCCCTTCTCCCTCTTCGAAATTCCATACGTACGGATCGGCTTCTAGTGTCATACTACGCGAAAGTGAGGCTGGTCAAACCAATGGCATACTGACTGCTGCCTGTTCACATCCCTCAGACGCGTGCTCGTGGAGCTCCGAAACATGGTCCAATCAAACCTGCATGTGATATGCGCGCAAGCCGTCCCGCAATACCAAGCTCTCCGCATATCACCGCTCATCACCGCATAGCACCGCTTAATGCTATTGCGACATTGCAACGTTTTCCAACAGCCTTGAAAGGCAGACACCCCGCACACAATGTTTGCCAATGCATCCTCTGATATGAGAACCTGTTTCGAGTGGTCGGGGAAGAGTGCCGCTTCCCGGTCATTCCATATCATAAAACATGTTGGTGATTGTGACGGAAAGCAAGTAATACATACTCCACCAAGACACATGTGATGATATTACTCTCGATGTTGTCTCATCCGCGTCCACAATCGAGATAAGAAGCGTAGATCTTCTTGCACCTCGAGAATTGGAAACACAACAGCCTTGCGTACCGGTGAACTTTACACCACGCAGCCCGTCTGCATGTCTTGCTTGATGAGCGGGGTTTGTATAATGTTGGTTGCATGTACGACCGCCTTTTTGGTGCTGAACTGCAGCGTGCGGGCGCTGGGCCGGGTAAGATTAGCGCACTTAAAAGGCCCCTGTCTTACAGGCAGGGCTGCAGCACGTTCCAACCCAGGATTCATCAAGCCATTTCCTCCGCGGTCGAGGATCAGGCTGAGAATAGTGCAGGTTGGTACCTACGGCATATGCTGGGCGTTGATCATTCATCCAATAGAAAGACAGGGGAATTGCGCAATCCGTTCACCGAAAGCTCCAGATATCTCGCGGGGTCGGCGTTGCGTCAGAGGCTACTTATTCGGAAGAACTAGACGGTCAGGAATGATCTGGTTCAGGCAGCTTGAGGGCAGGCATTGGATGATGTGAGATAATGGCCTTTGGTACATCACAATTAGAGGGGCTACTCCATCCTCGGGCACAGCTACTGTACGGGACGGCCAAAATATGAGCTTAAGGTGAGCACTAATTATCACTGATGTAATTGACTCAATAAGATAATAGGCAACCACCCAGGCCATTTGTGTGGTTGATGTACGCTAATTGCGAGAAATGATAGCGCAGCGAAGCTTTTGGACATCCCTTACCAACAGCGCTACTGATAACATGTTCAGAAGCATGCATTCCTACTTTCCTGCATACCATCGTTGCAGGGTCAAATTCACCTCAGGGCCATAGCAAATTAGCTCCACTAGCGTCCCAATCTTGCTGCATGCTGCGCGAAAATCATAGTGATCTAACGAGAGGCAACCACGCCAGTATTAAGGGGCCGTCGCCTACCTAGGTTCATAGCACGCTACGGCTGTTGGTCGCCGCCCTGTGCTGCTAAACTAAGAACCACGTTCTTCGTGTTCAGCTCCAGCAGGCCCAAGACGGCCCCCAAATCCAAAGCCGCAGACTGGAATATTTAAGTGTCTAACACGGCCAGATCCTCTGTGGCTAGGGGGCGAGATAGCCTCAATGCTTCTCTGTCAGCATTCCTTTGCCCGGCAAAAGAACCGCACATTGCATCTTACATCCGCAAACGTTCGAGTTCTCCGTATGCTGACCGGATACCTAGGGTAGGGGGAGCGAACTTGGGGGTCCAAGCCTCCTACAGCAGGCAACAGAAGGCATCCGGCTGCCTGAACCATCCATCCCCGGAGTCTCGGTTCCAATATGGAAACGGCAGGAGCATGACTTCGATAAATTGCCCTCACGTGGAATTCATTCCATGCAAGAGAACGCTTGCCCACCGGAAGGATCATTACACTATTTGTGGAATTGGCCGTGCGATTTCCAGGATTTGGGGTATCATCCATTCTTCAACAGCGGTCTGCCGCATGCCGACCTTCGGTGAGCGTGTTCGGCGTCCGCTCCGCATCGACGAATCCCAGGCAGGGAAAACAGGCTTTTTGGCGTTTCTTCCCATGTGGGAGGGACCATGGATGGGACTGAAAAAGGCAATTCCATTGATGGACAGTTCGCTGAAGCCTCTGCCTAGCGCAGCTCATATTCGGGAGTGGAACCACATTACGCATCCATGTAGTTACGGCACCCGACTGCGCCCGCGATGATGATGCAGCACCCCTTTAATTTCACGAAGGTAATCATCAAGCGCGTGACATAGCCTGGTTGCCTTGTAGGCTATTAAGAAATGATTCGTAAGAGCTCGTGGGTCTCTCGTGAGGTTGCGACTCCAAAGACGTCGCCTGTGGCTGAGGCCGCCGTTGTCGGTTAGCAAAACTCTGAATTGGCCATTCCGCGCAGATGGCACCCGGAAGACCCGGTGGATGGAATCTATCATTGCAGCCAAATTGGTAAGAATTTTTTTCAAGGAAAGAGTTGCGATCTTTATTTCATATTTATTGAGATCACATAAACCGAACCCAGTCAATACTTGCTATCACGGCAGCACAGGAATAACCGTTCGGGAAGCCGAGCGGTATTTTAATGCTATTCTCTTGCTATTTTCCATCTATTAGGCAACTTCCATGTCCCGGCATCACATGGCTTTGTTCACAGCTCAGTGAAATCTCTATATCAGATTTTACCTAGGCTTCAACTTTTAAAAAGTAGTCGAGGCACAACTTGCGGTTTTTACATTTGTTACATGTAACGACTTAAAGTGTTGACAACTTTTATGTTTGACAACTTTTGATGGACTCATTCCAAATTTAGGTATAGCCTGTTAGTCTGGTAGTTGTTTTGTTTCTTTGAAGACTACGGCGACTTGGAACCCCGAAGTTCAATATTCGATGATTACTTCAACTCAGGGGACATGATAGGAAGTGCATATTATGATTCAAATTTGCCTCCATAGGCTACCATTTATCGTCTCGTCAGTACTCGGCATACTTCTCGAGTACAAGGTGAGAAGGGTCGCATGTTGTTCGACCACAACATTGACGCATAGTCTCGTGTTGCATCCATGGGGTAGACCACCTGCCGAGATGGAAGTCCTCAAAGAGGACGAGCTTTGTTTTTTTTTTCTCTTAGTGCCTACTGCAACAGGTTTCTTTTATGATATCTATGGTCAACAAGCCATCTGTTATTCTCGCCGCGATTTCCCTGAACCGCATGCACAGTTCCACATTGGAACACACTTCCATTACCATCGAGTGAAGGTGTCAAATCAAAATGGTGTACTCAGCCGGGAGTTGCATTCATTGACTAGCGGCGTTCAATCAATCCTGGGAAGCATCTCGTGGCAGCTTGCCACTGGTGAGAATTTTACACGAAAACACACAAGCAATACTGGCACTCTCAAACGAGCATCATCGGGATTTGTATTTCTATGAATATGGTATCAACTAGTTAAATGATAACGCCGGATGATGCAGACTTCTAACGATAGGTAAGGTTTAGTCCCTGTAGTTAGTATCAACTATTAACCCGCCTTGGGGAGTATTGAAGTCCCCAGGACCACGACCCCCAATGTCACCATGCGCCGTGTGATGAGTATTTACAAACATTGACAGATCAACGTATGTGATGTTTGATGACGTGTTATGACAGAGCAGACGCCCATGGCCTTGCGTGGCAACTCGTTGAGTGCAGCACGCACAGTAGCTTCTTATCAAACTCTCTGGGTCGGGAGAGCTTGGGCAGGAGTTAAGACCATACTATCCAGTCTGGTCTGTATGAACCCATGATGAGTCTATGTGGGTGGCAGAAGACTATGAAAGCCAACGTAATGCAGTGCTGTTACACGAGCGAACCGCCTGACCATACCCCGCAGTGGATGAAGTATAAAGCATGCAGAACCCTCCAGCTGCATGCTTGACAAACGGTGTCCTAGCCAGCAGGCGCATCCGGAATGTCCACGTCTCCGTCTTCTCCTCTTCCCCATCTATTGGGTTGGGTTGGCGTTCCATTGTCTGTTTCAGCAACAGTCGGCAAGTTGGCGATCTCGACCGCATATTGCGGCGCGACGCCGAATTGCCTCAACGTTTTGTCGTACGTCAGCCAGGCACCTGAGGATGCCAAACGGTTTCCAAGCCAGAGACAGCGGTCCTGCCTCTCCTCCATCATGGAGGCTACTTCAAAGTACTTCTCCTCGTCGTCGATTTTAGCGGCGGTAAACCAGTCGGCTGGATAGTATTTCTCTACCCAGAGAAGACCACGCTGAGCGAAATCGTCGGGTAGCGGGCGTGGGCTTTCCTTCTCGTTTCGGGGGAAGGCCTCATTCTCAATTATGTCGAAACGTGAGCAAGTGCCAACCAGAGTGTTGAGCATGAGTGAGATGAGCTTCCAGGGGATCTTGGACTCTATGTGAGCCATAGCGACGGGGAATTTAGAAAGATGGTGGAGAAAGGAGAGGGTAACGTGAAGATAGGGGGTGACGCTGGGGTCACCGAAGCGGCGAAAGACGACATCATGCGTGCGGCAGGCGAAGTCAAGGGCGTCAAGAAACTTCTGAGATGGGGCGGCGGCTTCAACCCCCTGCATGGCCGTATCTGGTTCATCGGCGCGCGCCCCTGATTTGATCGTTCGCATGATGACGTTGGATTCGCTGCCATACTCCAGAAGGGAGCATCCAAGGGCGATCCCAATGTGGTAGCCACTCTCCATCCATCGTCGCGTGGTCCGGCCAATGTGGTTGTCGAGACTGCCGATGAATTCGTCGACAGAGGGTGCAAGTTGTTCTTGGTTGCGGCCGGAGAAGAGGATGCCGTGAGCCCGGACGAACGCGGCATCGATCTCTTGGAGACGTGTCGGAGAACCGTTGAGGTGAGGCTCAAACAGAGTCATGATGCTCTCGCGGGCTGAAAGAAAGGGAATAGGAACACACAAACTCTTGGTGTAATAGAAGAGCTGTTGAAGCGCGTTTGGCCGCGCAAGAATTGCCAGATGATGATACAATCGACCGGTTGTAGGCGCCTTGTCGCTTGCCTTTGAATACCAGTGCCTACTGACAGAGGTCCAAACCTCGCGGTCCTTCAAGTCGTCATCCTCAATTGCCATACTAGATGCCATGTCAGAACTCATGTTATTCAGCCTTATCACGTGAAGACTGTCAGCTGTTGCGAGCTGCTTACGTACCGGTATCTCCCAAGGTCTCCCAAACATTCGATCCAAGTGTCCTCAAACGTGGGCACCGTCTCATATAATAATGCCATCATAGAGTATGCCAAATAAATAAAAGTTAACATATGCTCTAATGATGCAGGGAGACGGTGCCGCAGAAGCTCAAGGAAACTGTGAATCCCATGCCTCCACATCCGGGCAGGCATAGCATATTTGCTTGCGAGCCGCCTCAAGGCAGGGCTGGCAGATGGATGCTGAGATGCTAAGAAGAAGTCATGGTGCTCATGTAACAGAGTCCGGTGCAACGCAATGAGAGCTTGCCATTGCTCGTTGTTCAGTTTAGGACTGGATTCCGTTGTCGAGCTTTGGGCGTTGTCAACCTCGATACACTTACTTTCCACCATCACAAGACCGGCATATATACCCTTGACCTCGGCGACTAATTGCTCCTGCGATATAGGACGCGTTTCTGGCTGCTTTATTAAGACTTCTGTTTGATCAACCTCTGGACTGCGAGGCTCGAACGAGCGGGATGGAGGTGGTCTGGGTGACTCGGTATTGTCTTTCTTTTTCAAAGGCTCTTCCTCAGGGGACCAAAGCTTTCCTGTCTTCTGCGTGGGCTCTCTCCGAAACTCTTTGTCAGCCGTGCGGCTGGCATTACCCGTCTGTATAGGTGCGCGAGCTCGACTTCGCTTGGGAGGGAGAGACGAATCATCGTTGTCCCTCTTCAAGCTGCGGTTCGACGCTGGACTCTTTAACCTCCCCCGAGGATCCCCATCCGTGCTAGATTCAAGTAGAGGAGGCTCAACATTTCCAACAACAGCTGCCTTGGAGACCGATGGGGATGGATCTGATGCGGCATTGGTCCTGGCAGCTTGGGCAGTCGTGACTTGTGGTATGGGGTCGCGTCGGAGTCTGGAAGAATCTGGATTAGCGCTTGAATATGCGGCTCTGCTATTGACCACGTTACTGTAATATTGTTCTATCGATTAGATTTCGTTGCTCCGCGTCGCTGATGTCTTTGTGTTTATCTTGGACGTGGTGTTCGATGTCTTCCTCCGTAGATTTCGAAGGTAACAGCTTCGAGCAAGCTGGGCATTTTCGTCTTTGGTCTGTTTTTAGACGTCTTGATTCAATGATTAACTTGTCAATATCGGCCCCCCGGGTTTGCGACGTCTTGTTGTCGGACATTGTTGGCCTCCTCGCGCGCGACGTGGGCGTGACGATGGAAGGTTGATTAAAGTGGAATTTGTACAAAATGATCGGGCAAATGATTTTCCCTAAGTGAATTGAAACGAGTGCAAAATGGTCTTCAGGGACATCAACGTTGGTTATCTATAAGAAGAACCTGATCCGCAAGCAAAACCTTTGCGAACTTGCGAACAACATTGGACTTTGCTGTCAGGCAGTAGCAAAATGTAAAATGCAGCAGGCTGGGGAATCGATGCCCTTTGTGAGCGAGCACAAGTCGAGCGGGAGGCAGATCAATGGCGAACCATTTTAGTGGCTGCCTTACCTTATGGCTCGCGCACCATTTGCGACGGTCCTAACACCGACTTTTCAGGGTCTATGAGGGGCCCTGTTACAATGATCTGAGTTGGTTCGTTTCTCTCTCTCTCAGAAGACCAGAAAATTATAAAATCTCGCACTCTCCCCAGCGACAGCCTGATGCCCGGTGCTTCCAGGCGAAAAACTATTGAAGAGACTGGCTGTAAGGTCCGAAAGAGGGCCTAACTGCATTTTCATTTCGACAGTTTTGAAACGGGAGCCATTCATTTCTTGGGGCGCTGTGCTGGCAAGATTCACAGGCCGGTGCGGGGCCTCGCCTCCGGCCGTGGCGGTCATTATGAGCTCTAAAAGTAGAAGCGCCTCTGGGGTTGGCCCAAGTGTCCTGCATTTTTTTGGCCTGACATACACATGCACCCTCTTGAGTTGCAGGTTGGGCTAAATTATCTTGGTCCAGCGTTCGATGACGACTGCGTTCTTTTGATGCCGCATGCCTACCTGTGAAGATGCCCGACGTTCCTATATTTGCAAAAGTGCAGATTCCGAAAGCCCTGAGCAGTTGAGAGGGTTGCAAATGCCAGGTCAACTGACAGCAAATTCCAAAGCCATCCAGTCATTTGTACGGTGTCTTACATGCATGCGTCACGCACATAAAAGCAGCGGACACCCGTTAACGCCGACATTATCCGTTTTCCCATTCTTGCCAATACACCTTTTCTGCCGTGTTGTCCTGTTCTCATGAGCTTCGCATCCAGTTTCAGGCTTCCAAGTCAATCAATCATCGTAGCTTCCAATCTTCCACGGTCTGTTTTTCTTCTACGTTGCATTCCTTCTTCGCAAGTGCAAGCAAGGCATCATTGTCGCGAGCCAGCGGACACGGTTTCGGTGTATTCGTAAGCCATCCCAGTGGATGCCTTGGGGCTCAGCTCAACGCCGGAATGACTGGTTTGGTCTCATAGACATCAACACACTCAGTGTCATTTCAACTTGACGCTTTTCGGTTTTTTTTATTGGCTACAAGTACTCTCAGAGCAATTTTGGCGGTTGAAGTGGCCGCCCTTGATTCTACAAGATGTTGCTGGCTAAAACCCGGACGGAATTGCTCCGAGCCGCATTGCTTACTACTTGGTATGGCCTTTCCGCTGACCAACAACCACACTGCGTTAATGGTGTTCTCAGAGTTGAGGAGCAAATCGCCAAGCATGTGGATCTTGAATATTTTCCTTCAATCCGAAGACACTCGTGTTGAACGTTTTGTCATCGCATGATGGCTTTCGCCATCGCCGACAGTGCCGGTGGCGGTTGTCGCCACAGCATCCACTCAGCCACAGCTAGTCAATCGGCATCACCGATGCACCTGGGAAGACGGGGAGAAAAATTGAACGAATGCAGCTGAAGTTCCTTGTTGTCTCTCGGCCAATTCATTGTATGAGAGCCGGAGCTCCAACCACAGGAGCGCTCCGAGGGAGGCAAAAAGGAGATATTACTGCGTTTGGTTCTGTCCGCTGCAGTGGGTGGGTGTTGGGACAATCAAGGCAAGCGGCTCAGCGTATTAACACTAATCAGAATCGTTCTCAACCGCAATTCCGATTCAATGAGGCTGAAGATTCTCAGAGATGCAGAAATGTGGCGGAATTCCATACGGGTTCCGCTCATCATTTTCCTCAGCTCGGTGAAACCTCCGTGTCCTCTCGGGGCTTTAGAGGGGCGGACCCGGATGCCTCACTCACATCGGGCCGTTCATCGTTACTTTTAGTCAGGGAGTAGATGGACTTGCTCGAGGCAGCCCGCCCAGGTTGACACATGCGTAACGCAACAGGACGACTTTGCGAGTCCATCGGCTGCCATTCGCCTGGAGACTTTTGCCTCGTGACGCATAATCCAAATTGCCTTATGGCATTGAAACCTGGATACGAATGCTGCCCCAATCGCAGGGTTTAGGCTCATGATGGTTGGTAGCCGCCTGGCCGATATCCATGCCGGTGGAGGCTGGTTGCTGAGGCTGCAACTATGCCAATCTGCCACCGAAAGGGTTCACCAGTAGGGTGATGGCGAAGCACACTTCCAAGCTTGAGTATATCTTCTCCGAGGCATTGATTGGTCATGAGTGTCCGCAGATGGTCATTCAGCTGGCGCCTTCGCCCAAGCATTTGTCGGTCTTTCACATCCGCTGACACATTCCATCTTGATCCAGTAGTTTCGAAATGGCATTGGTCCACCGTCTACCGAAAGATTGGCGACTGAGGCAGGAATCGTCAGGTGATGAATGGTTGCCTAGTCTCGCGCTGAAGTGTCCTCATGTTTGAATATCAGAACTAGACCTTTGCGGGAAGTTGGAAGCGGGGCTCATCATGAATTCATGTCCCACCAACCGTGAAGTGACATTCCGCTAGCATCCGTACGGTTAGTGATTAGGCGTTAAGCATCTCGTTATGACTGAACGGCACAAGACTTAACTCTCGTCGTACATTGCCGTCTACTGTCGGGCCATCGGTTTCTTCTAAGCACAGTCAGACTTACACACCGACGGTGATCAGGGCCCCTCAATAACCCACCATTCAGGAGGTTCGATGTGGAGAACGTTGCAGAAATAACCTCCTAGATACCCGGGGGAATATTGGCCGTTTTTTGTCCTGACTGATAAACTTTGGCCGCTGTGGCATGCTAAATTCCCAACACCCGGTAGTCTGGGACACAACATAGGAGCCTCATCAGGCTCACCAATCATACCCTAAGCCACAATCTCGAGATTTTGGACGTGGCGGGTTCTGCCAGAACTTTAAATTTTGAGTTTGAGGTAAGGCCTCAGGGTCCATCGATTCAGGTACTTAGATTCTAGCTACTACTCCTCATGCGAATAGGAACTCCCCGGCGCCACTCTCATGATATAAAGCCTGCAAGGTGCTTTCACAGGCCGCAGTTGGCCGACAGGTAAAGCATTCACAACGACATCATAAGCCAAAATGATATAAGAATCCAAGTTTCTCTTGGTTTTTTCGTTGTTTATACTTAAAAACTACGCGTAGCTGCGTGCAGGCAAAACTACCTAACAATGTGTATCTAGGCCTCATCGTTAGAACACGCCAAATCTATCTAGGACTTGAGACAAAACTTCACTGGATTCCTCAGTATATGCATCGTCAAGAAAACTTATTGGATTCGGCAACTTTTCATCGAGGGCTGCTTGGTTCCGCTAAGGTCCGTCTAGTCATGTTGAAACTCTCGCCTTTCAACATGAAGTTAACTTACACAGTCAGCGCACATGATATGTCACGGAGAACCGTATCAAAAATATGGTGGCTACAGTACATTTGATGACTCAATTTGAGTCATGAGCGCCTTCGGTCTGGTTTTTTGAAAGTTGTCATTGCATTGACTTCCGTGGTCAGAATATGAGTATTTCTGAGAGTGATGTTTACAGTTTGGACACCTGCTTCGGGTTAGGATGCTAGATCTAAAACAGCTACCTTGCAGCGGGTTCTGCACGTAATCAAGACTCCTTCCATCATGCAAGCTTGTCACTTTGCGCAGTGGATAGAAGAAAGACACAGCGCAAAACTTTGCGTTCAGGCACAGCCTTGTCTTTTGTTTCTCGGCTTTTTCTTCAAAAACAAACGCATATGCAAGATCCAAGAGGTCACAGACACAGAAAATTACTCATTTCAATGATTGTGATGGAGCTGGTAAACGATGTTGGCCAACATGACGTAACATCACTTCCGGGGTTCCGTTGCGAACTGGTGCGCATTAGGCATCCTGGCTCTCAAAGTGGGTACTTCAACGTCCCCTATGCGAAGTAAGGCATCCGATCCGAGAGAGTGACGGCCAGGTCCATTTTGGTATCCTTTATTTCTTGTCATGCTACGTTCTTGTCTGGGCGCATCATCCCACGGCCAGGCCAGATCAACGAATAATACAGTATCATATCACAAAAACGGTCTTCCGCAAGCTCCTGTTTCAATTATCAGGCTTAATATCAATAGTATGCTCTTCTGAATCAAGTATACCGAGAAAGTTTTCCTTGCCTTGCTACAAAGGGTCAGAATTTCTGCCCAGACCTAAGAAATCGCCTGTTTTTCTCTCTCCTGACACCAGCGCAAACCGGCGCAAACCGAACGATGGCTAAGTGATCATTAGATCCATCATCTTCGCCGATGCCCGCCTACCTACCTTCAAATGTCGCCTGTCTCTGACTGTCACCTTACCGTGGGCAGAGGTCACGATGCAGAGAAACTCGAATCTTCACTTCATCGTCCGTTATCGAACTTGGTGAGCTGACGAGGCTCGCCTCGTGCTACCAGCAGACCGACCGCTTTCGCATTTTCCCACGCCGACCGATTGCCTTCGTCACCTGTCTCAAGATGAGAACCGATGCAGGCCCTTCTTAGGCGACACCGAAAACTGGCCTCGAGATCATGACGGACCCGACTGCTGCCTGCACAGCAAGGCACATGGGCTTTGTCGGAGAATATGCCACTGGCATCGAACCGCGTAAATCCGTGCAAATATCCTGGAAGGCGACCAGTCCATCAGAGGGACCGCCCAGGCAGCAGAGCAGGCGTATTGCATGATACTACATACACCTGACGTACGAATTTCCGAATGCAGTTGCGAAGCAAAAAGCACACCCTGTAAGGAGTAAGGGGCCTCGCAATCAAGCATTCTGCACGTGGATGATGACTGACGTCTGGCCAGCAAGCCGCAGGCAGATTGCTCGCCCTCGAAAGACTGCTTCCGCTGCAATTAGCCGGCCGGGAACCAAACCGAGATACCGAAAATGCTGTTGGCGCCGAGATGAACAACAGAACTGCGGGCGTCTAAATCCAATAATATCTCCAGTGGGGTCGAGGAGGATCAGCCTTGTGTTAGGCACAGCCGCTATCCGAGCCTTAACAAGTGAAAGGCGTTACATCCTGTTGCAGGCCAGAATTACTCTCAATCTCCTGATGCGTACCATTGCTGCAAGGCACCACTGGGTCAAGATGTCTCGGAAATGTGTGTGATAGTTCCTGTTTCGACCATGAAGCGGCTGCCTCGTATATGTCTTTGTCTATTGAAACACATTCATGAGACACCTTCCTAGGCAGCCTCGCCGCCTCGCCAACATCGCTTGGTTCGACAAGCGTCGAAGCTCAGTACCGCAGTCAGACTGGCGGGTGGCTACCTGAGGATAATTGCTACCCCATTATTCTTTGAGGAACTGTTTGGTTGGCACTGTTTGGCGCGCGTTTGGTGACATCCGGCGTTCCAACCAACCACGTTTCTTCTCACATACCTCATCCAATCAAATTAGTATCAAAGCCGTGCCGTCAAAGGTTGAGATATTGACGGCAATTTGTCACCACTAATTTGATCCTCTCTTCCACTGCCCCCTTGGACGCCCCTGAAACGACTTCGCCTCGTTGCCTGGCGCAAATACTGGACCAAATTCGTCAGGGGAATCAACTTTGGGAAATGGATTCGTGGTGTTGCAAGTTGCGACGCATGCTAGCAAGGGGGTCGATGACATTACACGTTTGCTTTTTCTTGTTCCCTTTGCGCAGACCCCACCTGCGGCCCAACAAGTACACAACTATGGCTGTGCCTCGCGGCGACGAACCCTCACCGAAGTAGAAGCTCATTCTCGCGGCACAGACACAATATCGAGAGAAGTGCATGTTGGACGTCTAAAATTCAAAACTCAGTCGCGTCCGAAGGCTGCCTGCAGTAGGGGAAACAACGCTAGCTTCGTTGAGAAAGTTTTCAGGGGCGTTGTTGTACTCTGCGCATTTGGAGAGTGTTTTTTTTCCCAATCGACTAAGAACGTATGCTCTACAAGCTACGTCGGTGTCACATTCATCTAGTCGAATAAATGTAGTACTACCTACCAGTGCGGACGTCGGGATGGCACCGGCATTGGGTGTACCCGCATTTATCGGCGCCGCTGCTGCCGGGCACCGGGGCTTGCAGCTGATGCGCATCAAAACCGACACACCGGAGGGCATCCCGCAGGCACACATGCATCACTCTGCTAGCACATTCGATACGTTCCGTCTTGTATCAACATACAATTTGCAGCACGGGTTTTGGACGCTGCAGTCTTGCCAATCAACGTCTACAGGCACTGTCGACATTGCCAGGTGTCTTCACCGGGTGTTACCTCCCACACTGACCGATGTAGCACACGTCCAAACGTCCCCGACTTCGACGGGCAGCATACGAGACAGCCTACGAGGCCCAGAGGATCATTTTCTTCGCATAAAAGTGGCTTATGAGGGTAAACTTCAATATCCTCTTCGACGCCTCGTTGTCGTGGACTTATGGAGTCAGCGCCCAATTTTGCTTCACCCGACCCCGGTTTCTTACGGCATTATGCCATTTAACCTCTGGTCCAAATAGCCTCACCTCAAACTAGCTGGAATCCGTCATCCCGATGACGGAATCGGGCGTCAATACCATAGGTAAGGCCATTTGCCACGCATGCAGCTGAGCAAGCCCTGAGGTTGCCTTATATCGTGGCAACTCATCATACGAAGGTGGATGTTTGGTGAGCGGATCACGAGGATATTGTTCCGAAGCAGGGCAGCGTTTTTGCCCAAATCTCACGATCCTTCAGCGGACATTGGTTGTTGATAGCGCACGTTTCTCGTTCACTATTGGTTTGACGTGAATACTTGGTCAGAATCTTCCGCGCCCTATTTGAGGCCCTCCTCTCAGAGCCAGCTACGCCAGCTTCCCATGGCGAATGGAAACGTGGGGCTGAAGTTGCTGGTAACCTATCAAATCATGGATGGGGACTTGCTACTGCATAAGTGAGCTGTCTGGGTCATTTTGAGGCGGACCCAGCCGAATCCGAAGCTCTCTTGGCTTTAGGCTTACTAGTCCCTGAAACAAACGAATCAGAGGTTTTATAAAACATTGATTCGTCCTCAGGATAGTATTCGTTGGGCGGGACGGGCCCTTGCGGCATTTGCCTGCTGCATAGACAGACGTTGTCCGTGAGATAGGACCCTCCGAGCAATCATCTTGCTCAGGGATTATCCTCCATACTCTCTGCCGTCGACATGGCTTCGCAATATGGCCAGAGCACCACAACACTAGCAACGACTGACGATCGTGAAAGCCTCTGAGTGTGTCTCAAGACAACAACTTCCGCTTTCACAGACAGATTAGCGTCTGGCATGGTGAGGAGCAACATCTACGCCGCACAAGGCAACAGACGCCTTCGCAAGGCTGCCATCTTTATGTCTAAGTTTTCGGTAAGTAAGGGTCGTTCCCTGCGGAAGACGGTGATCCCACAGGCAACTGCATCCTAAAGCTCATTCCTCGTGCATTCCATGGGGATTCATCGTGAGACTCGGGGCCTCGATGCCTGCCATCAGCGCCCTCCGCCGCGATCAACAAGAAGGCAACCTTCGGCATCCTTGAAAGTTCCATGGGACTGCTTCCTTTTCACTCCTTTAAGGCGTTCCCAAGACACATCACATGTATGTGGAGCGCAGCTGACGGCTGATAGATGAACCGGTGCCACAGAGCTATAGTATCGAACGATCAAATGTCTTGCGCGACGTCTCATGTAGAACAGACCACGACATTCTCCAGCGCACCTCTTGAGCATTCTGTAACACAATCCTGTGAAAAGATCGCTCGGGTGCCATGAACGATGGCCTGTGCGAGTGATGACAAGATGAACAGAAGAGGTAGATGCATGGCAAGTGTCATACAAGACTCAATTGGTGACGGCTGCTCTTATCGGATAAGACACGCATGAATTGCATTTAAGCTGGAACGTGTTGACCTAGATGCCTTGGTTGCACCGGAACTCAGCTTGTGGTAAGGTAGTTCTTATCCGATGGCGGCCCTCGCCGAGGACAAGATTCTCACGTCAGGCATTCTCAAAAGTCCCCGGAGACCCGGGTTCCGGAAGCTGGCTACGGAACTGAGCAGTCTGACGAAGGATTGCGAAGGAAGAACTTTGGAACACAGCCAACATGCTTCTCTGACTGCTTCATGGTTAGATCTTTTGGCTGCCTGCTAGGAAAGGACTTCACACTGTCCTTCCCTGGTTCTTTTGTCTAGGATTATCGGGAAGTCGGTGTGAATTCTCAGCGTCGCAAAGGGTGAGGTTGGGGAGCAGGGCCCTATCCTTGTTTGACCGGGGACCTTGTCGGTGAGAGCGGTGTATCCCATGCCTCGAGGGCAAGGCCCGGGCCGGAGCATCAATCATCGAGCACATGACCGTCTCCGATGCCTACATTGTAGCTCAGCTTTTCACGCCACTTCTGTGACGGAGTCCTGATCAATTTACACTAATGGCAGCGATCAAGGTTGCCTGGCTTCACCGCCGCTTCCAGCATGTGTGCTAGCGTAGCTATTCCGCCAGTTCGTGAAAGCCCCTCATTGTCAAATTCCAATTTATTGTTGGTTGGAAGTTGTCGTGTGAGGTATTGTTTGCTCTAAAGCTTTCTCGCGTGCTGTGCCGCTGAGGCAGACACCAACTGTTGAATCATATGTGGCCGACTCAAGCCAACATATCTGTCATTTTGGATCCATGGTGCATATATTTGAGCCCAACAGTGAGGCGTCGTCGGCTGTTTTTTATTTAAATCCTCGATAATGGCGCCTAAACAATGCATACGCCAAGTCATGCTGGAAGAAGTCCCCCACCCGCGCTGGAGTTAACCCCTTCCATTCAGTACAAGAAGCTCCGCGTGGAAAAGAAGGCAACCAGAATGGCGCACGCAGTCATGCGATGTTATCGTAGCCCAACATCTACCCGCACTTGTTACAACAATAGGTTTTACGCTGTGGGGATGGAGAGCTTCGCACACGTCAAAAGTGCAGAAGTAGCCGAGCAAGACGTTTGTTGGGAGATCATGAACGATGCGGCAGGCATACAAGATGTTTCGCTAACCAACCGAACGTCGGCTTACCTGCAGATGCCATGTTGGCAAGGCATTGCAGAGTTACAGCAGGCCTAAATTACAATTGCCTTGCGATTAAAGTGCTGCCAGCACGACTGACAAGACTGAGTCTGCCTTGGTATGGGTCCACGACGTGGAGTCAGGTGCGTTTTTGTATTCAGTGGCCAAAGAGATTCTTGAATGCTCCCCAAATGAGGGGCGTGGGGCTGCAAGGCATACTACCTTAGATCTTGGTGGACATATGCCCCCTTCCGAGGCTCGTATTAGTTAGGAGCCAGGATCCGAGAGTAAGAACATGGTGCATGCGTGCGAGGATTGCTGAAGAATGTGCTGGCTTCGAAAGGATCGCATCGTGGGAACCAAGGTTCTGACGAGCATGCCCCGCAGTCCACTCTTGAACGACCACGATAGTCGATCAGGTCAGCAACATGGGATGGAGGATGGCAGGTGGATCTTCTTTTCTGGTTCCCGATTCCTTCCAATCTTTGATCAGCGGAGACCTGTTTGAGTTTAGTTCTCCTACAAGGCCCTTTTTTTACATGCCCATTAGAGACTAGCAACTTGATCACGCTTGGTGACTCCGGATGAGGTATTGTCTAGGTTTTCCGGGAGCTTCTCGGGAAGCTCAAAGTTTCCCTGGGGGCCCCGAGATTCTGAGATTTGAGTACGACGTGTTTATACTACTGAAACTTATTGCACGGCCTGAAAAATGGATTCTTATGCTATTGGGAGGATCAATTGCCGTTTGCGTTGAGCATGGAAGCCGGAAGTAGTCACTAATGTCGAGTTGACGTGATAACAAGATGTTTTAATGGAAACCCCGAAGCCCGGCATTGGATGCTTCCCATAACTCCTCACTTGATCAAGGTCTGGTGGGAAAGTTGGGATCCGACAATTGCTGTCTCTCAAAGATTCTTGGACAAGGCATGCTATGAGTAGCTGAATGTTAATTATTCAAGCCGAGAAACAGTGACCAGACTAGGCTCGCCTCATCGACGGCCTCAAATCACCCTCGATAAGCTGGTGCTGAGGTCGTCCCAGTACCTCTCAATGAATAACATCACTCTAGAATCAGTGGTATGTGGTCCAACTCGTTCTAAGTGATGAGCGTGGCTGGCTTTGCTTGTGAGCGCGTGTCCGTTGAAGACCAAGACGTCAGTCAGTATGTGAAAGGGAAAGCCTTATAGACAACGATCTCCCGCAAATGATTGAAGAACTCTCTACTCTCTTGATCATCTTTGTCACAAGAGGCAAGAAACCTTTTGCGCATATTCGCTGTCGAGATCACATCAGTGATCTGTCGCAGGGAGCATCGGTGACATCTCTCTGCTCATAGCGAAGATCGCCGCGGGCAACGTTCATGCATGAGTGAGCATAGCGCAAACCCCTATGTGTTGATTCAAACCTTGCCCCCATCGACAAGCCCGAAGAAACTTCATGTCAGCGTAAGTGGATGAGAGCCTCCTGCGATGAACACGTCGACTGATGGGGTGGTAGTATCGTGGCGGCGAGCGTGATGGCCTTCGAGATGAGAGGTTGGCGAGGGTAATGTACAGGCACACAAGCCATCGCCATCTTGGACTCACAGGATGAAGCTCGAAAAGAGGCTTCTTATCTCGAAGAGTTTTGCTAGTCAGGCAGTGTCATTTTCTTATCCGGGCAGTGGTCCCTATAATCTAGAAATATAGAGAGAATAATAGAAGTTATAATAAGGATAACGACGACGACGACGACGACGACGACGATAAAAATGATAGACGACAATACTAGATATTAACGACGACGAAGGCGAGAATAGGAAATGTAGTCGCTTTAGAAACAGGCCACGGATTACACACGTGTGTGGACACTGCCCGGATAGCCAAATGACACTGCCCGACTAGCAAAGCTCATCTCGAAATCATTACATGTGAATGTACGGATGCAATCAGGGTCAAGACTACTATTCCGGGGCACGTCCGGACCCGCGAGCGCCATGTACCTACCCAGCAACTTGTCACTTTACTTCTCACCGGCCACTAATGCCCCACGGGTTCAAGTCATTGAGGTGAAGTGGTATAACAGAACTTGAAGTCATGGAAGGGAAAGGGGAGACCTCGATGACGCTAGAATGAACACACGGTAATGACAGTGGCCAGAATACCAAGACGAACATCACGACACGGCAGAAGGCGACCAGGCGAACACGAAGGGGCAGGCCGGTGACTCAAACTCGTAAGACTTTATTATGTCATATCATATCATACACTATTTATGCCCATCTCATGTTCGTCTGCTTCTTGCGGACCTGCATAGTGTTAGTCAAAATCATGCGTGCCTAGGCTTGGGTTTACTCACAATTGGGCCCAACACAGCAACACCGACAGTGAGGGCAAGCACGGTCGAAATCAGGCTAATCTTGTTGAAGCCTTTTCCGAGGATGTCAAAGGCAAAGCTAGGAGTGGCGCGGGTGCCAAACACATCAACACCGAAGGAGAAGATCAAACTGGTACTCTCGACGATTGTGGGGGAGGTGATAATCTTCTGGATGCCAATGACATCGCGCTGGTGGGTGATGACCTGTCTGGGGTCGATCTCCAAGGCCGGGTGGTATCTGACCAAGCCCTCGGCCTCCATCTCGGCGGGGGTAGGGTCACGTCCGACAGGGCGACGCGGCTCCAGAAGCTGGCGAGGCAAGCCAACGATGGCATGGGACTGCGGCAGGTAGCCAAGGACATGGCGGCTGGTGATGCCCTGGCGAGTCTGAGTGACGGCCAGAGCAGCCAAGGGGGCTGACAGAATCCAGGCTTGACTGATGACAGAGGGAAGAGGAGCTCCGGTGGGAGTCTCGACGGGGTCGGTGGAGGAGAAGTTAGCAGCATCGCCTAGCGGGCCGCGGTCGTTGGCGTAGTCACTTTCGTACAAGTCCGAGACGACGATCTGGTAGCCCTTGAGGGACTGGCCAGATTGGGGCTGTCCGGCGTCGTCCTTCAGGGCGTACTCGCCGAAGAAAGTGCACACGAACCAGTTCTCAGAGAGGGTACACTCGACGTTCTTGTTGGTGTCAACACCCTCGTAAGAAGTAGAGTGGAGGACCTCTCCGGAAACCGAGTCGAGCAGAGACACGCTGAGAATCGACTTGGCGGCGTTGACCGTAGAGACGACGATGGTGTTCGGGTTCAAGTACTTGTATCTGACCTTTCTATCACCGAGAACCCTGCCAATAGACGCAATAGGGTCATGGACAGGTCGGGTAGCGATGTTGACGATCTCATACCCGGCCGGTGGTGTAAATTCCCAGGCGACTTGCTCCTTAGCAGTGCCATCCTCGTCGATGTAAGTAAGTCCTTTGAGCTCGCCGTTTGTTCCACGGACAACAACAGTCTGCTTAGGAGCCCAAGCAGCAGGAACATCGCCGATGGCACCGCCAACACCAACCGGGGCAAGCCACGGGCCAGAGGGGCTGTCCACAATAGCGGCAGCCTGGGTTTGCGCCCAGGAACCCTCGGGCATGACATCAACCATCTTACCGGTATCGGTTTTGGCGACGACGTATTCACCGTGGAAGCCGCGGACGGTGACGTGAGACTTGGCATCCTCGACAAAGATGCCCTTTACGTCCCAGGAAGACCCGCGGGGGATCTTGAAAGCGTCAAGCTTCCAGATGACCTTGCCATGCTTGCCAACGTCAAGGCCGAAGAGCTTGCCGCGACGGGTGGCCAAAACAACCAACTTGTTGAAACCGAAGGCATCGCGAGAGAGGCCTTCAGTCTTGGAGACTTCGGCCCCGGTGATGCTGCTGACAAGACGTTGAGGGATTGAGGCGAGGTAGTCAGGGAGGTAGGCAAGGTCGTCGATGTGGCGGGTGACACGGTGAATGTAGGCGGACAGAATGCTGCTGTGAGCCTCGGCCTCGAGGGTCTTGGCCAGATCCTCGCTCTCGGGAATCTCAGCAAAGGCGGCGGCGACACCACCAGTCAGACCTTCAGGGCGGCTCCAAGCCTGTTCGCCGTTACGAACAAGCAGCCAATCATCTGACGTGGTAACGGCGGCGCATCGGACGGCGAAGTTGTCGCCAGCCTTCTTGATAACCTCCGAAACGGCGTGAATAGCAGAGACGCTTTCGGTGCCAGCCTTGTATGGCCAACGGCCCAAGATGGCATGAGAGCTGGAAGACGTCAGGATAACCTCCTCCTCGGTAATGCGCGTGAACCAGACGTTGGCGCCCTCGGAGCTGGTGGAGAACGCGCCAAGGCCTGGCAACAGAGGAAGTTCGTGGTCCCTGGTGATGGCGTTGTTCTTGATGTTGACATGGTAAACCTCGCCCTTGTTGCCAGCCTTCGTCCTGCTGTGAACCAGGAAATGCGGCTCAGACTGGAGGTGATGAGGGGCATGGATGGCCACCTCGAGCGTGTCAGCAGGCAGAGGAAACTCCTGCTTGGTCTTGGTACCAAGGACGTTGACTTTAAGCTTCGAGTGCGCAGCGTCGGTCCAGGCAATGATGGGAGAGGCCGAGTTGGCACCAACAAGCAGAAGATCCTCCTTGGTCTGGACGTCCCCCTTCGAGCCAAGGCTGATGTCGTCAACGCGCCGGCCGTCGACCGTGTCATGGACTGAAACACGAACGCCGTACGAGTTGGCAGAACCATAAAGGCTGACCACGAAGATCTTTTCGATGTTGTTCGACACCTGTAGGGGAACGGTCTTGCTCGTGTCGTGGAACTCGAAGACGACGCTTCCATCCTTTCCATTGAGCCGTCTCAGTGTTGAAGATCCATCCTCCTCCTCAAAAAGCGCCAGCACGTCTTTGCGCCCGTTCTCCGTCAGCTCCATAACCTCCAAATCTCTTATGTCGCCCGTGAAATCGGTCCACCACACGCTTCTGCCCGACATGGCGTTCCAAGCCTGTACGGTGTTGCCATACGCAGAGACCACCCAGTCCTCGCCCTCGGCCGCTCGCAGATGTCCACCGCCGTTCGTGATGTTTCCAGTGAGGAATTGGCGCCAGACCACGGCGCCATTGCTCGGGTTTACGGCTCCGACAATGCCGACGTCGCTCAAGGAGTACAGGAGGGAAGCCTTGTCGTCCTTCCTAGGCTTGTGGAAGAAGGTCGTCTCGACCTGAGGCACGCCGATAAGTTCATGGTGGTAGTCGATGTCGCCGACTTCGTCGACGAACACCGCGCCTACCAGAGATGAGGCTGCGAGAAGCAGCGTCGGGAGGCGCATCGTGGGGTTGGTCTGAAGTCGCGCGAGCTGTTGATAGCTCCAGAAATGTCCAGATGTACTATTGAGCTTGGACGTCACACTGTTCAGTACGGACACAGCAGCGCGGGCAGCTTAGCCCCACCAAAGTACCTAAGCCGTTGGCTGATTGGGTGCAGGGTGGCCTGTGCTTCGTGGAGAGAGGTTGGCGCATTACCTTCAATGGAAAGTTGCATCAACTGCTCCTCCGCGACTTTCACCTCCAGCGCCAACCCGATTCTCATTCCAGGAAGTCCGACGCCTCTCCGGCCCCAAAGCTGTCAAGATGGTAAGCTATCGTGGTAATTTATGCAACACTAGAGCGCTAACGTGATTTGCAGGCGCGAAATTCGGAGAAGGCGCAGTCTATGCTGTTTCGCTTCAGAGAGGCACAGGCTGCAGACCTTGGAATCATCGACATTGGCAGAACAAGGCGGCCAAGAGTAATCACCGAAGTCGACTCGATACCCTCCTGTGAAAAATGGCGTGGCCAGGTGCTTAAAGAAATCTCGCGCAAGGTCTCCAAGATCCAAGACCCGGCTCTTAGCGACTACCAGATCCGCGACCTCAACGACGAGATCAACAAGCTCATGCGGGAAAAGTACATGTGGGAGGTACAAATACGGAATCTGGGAGGACCGAATTACATGCGCGGAGGCGGCAAGATTTACGACGAGCAAGGACGTGAGATACCCGGCGGCGGCAAAGGCTACCGCTACTTTGGACGCGCGCGAGACCTACCGGGAGTCAAGGAGCTATTCGAGGCTGCAAAAGCGAAAGCGAGCGACGAGAGACCGCTGGAGACACGGGATGACCTGCGGAAACAGGTCGATGCGGCGTACTATGGCTACGCGCCAGACGAGGAGGACAAGGACTTGCTCGCCTACGAAGCTGCCAAGGAGGAGGAAGCGTTCGAACACATGGCAAAGTCAGGAAAGCAGCAAGCGCCAGAAGATTGGGAGCCACTGCCGGGCGACGCAGGGGACGGCAAGGGCTGGGTGTTGCCAACATTGGAGGAGGTGCAAGAAGAGTTGATCAACAGGAGACGGCAGAAGCTCTTGGACCAGTTATAGCAATATGGCGCGGCGCTCTCCTCTTCTGCGTACAACGACAAATCTGATAATTCGCCGAGGGAAAAAGGATATTCTGGAGACGATGTGGTGGTGTACTTGTATTTCTGTTGGACGTCCAGATATAGACTGCGACGACGGCTGGCGTTCCGGGGGTCAATGGCTATTCCAATACCAAAATCATTTCCGTCACATCTCAATCGCTTCACAATACTAGCGGTTGCCTTATAAGACCAGTGTGCGTACCATTCGTGGTTCGCATTACGTCCCTTGAATGATTGGTTAATACCTTCGCGCTTAGGTAGCATTGGATTTCTTCGCAGACTGCTTGGGCTACCTATCCGTGCTCGGTGAGCTTTCGGTGACTGATAAGATAAGCACCCGCACCGACACCACGTGACGGATCTTCAATTCTGCGCGAGCTCTCTACTGAACTTCTCGAACATCACGACTATCGACATCGTCGCCGCCCAATTCCCACCAACGCCGCCAAAATGTCGATGTTCCGTGCCAAAAAGCTCGACCTGGGATGTTTCGTCAACATCCGGACGATTCGTGACCACACCAAGCGCCAGGTCTTCATGGAGCACGAGCCCGAGAGGTGAGCATCACCGAGCACCGTCGAAATTGCGCAGACCACAGGACTGACATTTGCGATTGCTGCAGGCAAGCTCTCCGCCACATCATCCGCAACGCGACCCTTCCTCCCCGCGTGCGCGCTGAGGCGCAGCTTCAGCTGTCGCAGATGCACTCCTACACCCGCTCGACTCAGATCCGCAACCGCTGCATTCTGGGAGGCAAGTCAAGGGGTGTCTTCCGTGACTTTAAGATGACGAGGGTATGTTGAAAAGCTGGCGAATTCTGGGCACGAAGGCAAAGGTGCTAACGCAGTCGCAGTACAACTTCCGTATGCAGGCCTACGAGGGCAACCTGCCTGGTGTGAAGAGGGCCAGTTGGTAAACGGACCGGTGGAAGGAGACGATTCGACGATTATGGCACGACAGCGCCTGTGTACAATACAAACATGATTGGGAGGCTCCTCAACTGGAGTAGACTTCAATCAAGTTTGAGCGACGTATAGACGAGGGATTGGCGTTTTGATCGCAGCTTCCCGGGTCTGAGAAGGATATGTACATATACCAAAAACATGTAAAATGCACAACTCCCATTCGTTCCGGGTATTTAATTGTTTGCAGTTTCCTCATGGTATCTGAAGAGCTTTAGAGAAGGCACGATCCAGTCTGTGACTTCCTGTTTGTCTCTCAGTTTCAATGGGCATATATCTGCATAAAGAGCGGCCTCTTGCTTCTGCCTCTACAAACAACAATCGAGACAACCTTACTTCCACTTTCACCGTCCTTCATTCTTGGGCACCCAGCAAACAGTCAAGCTCTTCCTTCCATCGCTTTCATCTTTTCTAATCTGGCTCCTCGAATCTTCCCCTTCTCTTCTCACTTCTCACCTCTCAAGGCAACCTCAACAATTTCGAGGTCGGCCAGACTTCTTTCTGACTTGACCAGACCACCTCGCAGCTTCATCATCGCCACTCGCCGTCATGTTCCGCCGTCGCTGGTCTGCTCTGCCCGAGGACCCTGTGTTCCCCTCAGACATCAAGAAGCTTGGGTGAGCGCCTTCCTTTGCTTTCGCTCAGCTGAAGCTAACACCAGCAGCTACTTCATCGACACCGATGATGAGATTCACAAGATCGGAGACCCCAGCTTCTACTTCAAGTACTTCCTTACCAAGAACGAGCGCGTCAACGACCGTCAACGTTTTCACTTCAATGGCAAGTACCATTGCAGTCCACTTCCTGCCAGCTTTACTAACCTGGTCACAGAGGCCATCCGCGATGTCGTCCACGAGCGCCTCGAGAATCTCGGCATGAGCAAGACGCTCCTTCCTCTGGGCACCCCGGCTACTTCTCCCCACGTGCCCATCTTCATCAGCGCCAATCTTTCCACTGCCTCCCGCGTCGTCGTCATTTTCGGCGAGCCTTGCCAGGATCTCGGCAATGTGGCTCTTCGCGTCGCCAATAGATCTGGCGGAATCGACAAGGGCAGCATGGTCTCTATCGTCCGGGAGCTACTCAAGCAGCGGTCCTCTGCCATCGATGCTTCTCCTCCTGGAATCATTCTTGCCAACGCCGGCGAGCTGTGGTGGTGGCCCGAGGGACAGAAGCCTCTGAGTCCCGTCTCAGCCTGCGCTGTTCCGATGGCAAGCATGGTTCACCACGGCCGCGCTCACAACCCCAAGGTTCATGCCATCCCCAAGAATGAGCACCCGCTGGCGCACATTGAGTACATCCTCAACGAGGCCGTTCCCGCCATCACCGCTGCGACTGCCTCCCTCGACATCATTGGCGTCGGTCTGAGCGCTGACCACATCATGAAGGCCCTCGACAGCCATGTCACCTTCGATGCTATCGGCAAGAGAATCAACACACTTTCGGTCATTGGCTGCAGCACCAGCGCCGACGAGCTTTCTCACGAGCCCCTCAAGGATCTCCTCGTCCGCCGCGGCCGAGCCTACATTACGGATGAGGCTGCCGCTATGACGCCCGTTGCGAAGCCCGGTGGCAACCCCAACACGGCCTCATTCACCCAGCAAGGCTGCACCGTCTTCTCTTCTGGCGAGGTCTACTACATTGAGTTGATGTTCATCACCAGCCGCGTCCCGATCCTCGCCTGGCTTGAAGAGGTTGCCAAGGCAGGTTCTGATTACCGCCACCCTGAAATCGTTCCCGTCAACCCGGCCATGCCCACCGACGAGGAGTGGGCCGCGACCACGTCCAGCTTCGACAAGATGTGGGAACAGATGCCGGAGTATGCGAAGCCCAGCATCGGATACGCCGTGCCCAAGGAGGTTGCCGAGCAAGCCAAGGCCCTCGAAGAACTGGAGCTTCACATGGAGGCTCAGGTTCAGAAGCAGCTCGAAATCAACAACGATGACGACGAGGAGGAGCAGTTGTTGCAGAGAGCTGAACGCTAGGATATTTCAGGTCGTGCAGCTCCAGCTCCTATCGCAGTCTAAAGCTTTGCACCTGGCATGTCCGTAGGCCAGGACGGGCACATGCATGGACTTCCTCGCACTAAAGGACAATGCTACACATGAGGAGGGGAGGAGTGATGGAGTGTGTTCTCAGATAGAAGGCTGTTATTGAGGGGACGCATGGAACAGTGCAGCATCCAGATCCCACAAATAGAGTATTTTGGGGCTCAGCCGGCGGTGCTCATCTGCTCTCTGCAAAGCTGCAGTACACAGTCACAAGGCATAGATAGGGAATCAAATTTCTTGGTATCATTGCTCTGCATTTTGAGTGTGTGATGTTGAACAATATTATACAGCAGCACAAAGTGCCCACAAATCTTACGCCCGAAGCAATGATGCAAGCCCAGCAGCAGGTGGCTCAACATTCACCAGGAGCTCCCTGGTGCGGCGTATCCTCTCCGTGACAACGTCTTGCTCCGCAGCCCACCTTCCATCAACCGTCTTGGCCTCGCTCCAGAAACCGAACGTAGACTTAGTAGGCGCGGCGTTCTTCTTCGCCTCCTCCTCTTTAGCAAGCTTCGCCACCATCGCAGACCAGTTTTCCAGTCCAACACCCAAACACTCGCGGCACGTCTGGCGAGCCTCCCTGTCGCCGCCGACAGTGCCAACCTTGCGGAGCTGCTCCTCAGCAAGGTCGACGGCGTCTCTCGTCCAAGCCAGGCCCTCCTCGCGGTTCGCCTTGGCGTCCTTCGTCGCGAAGAGGATCTCGCCAATGTACAGGTTCAGACTAGCCTCCTCGCAAAGCTCCTTGGAATGTCTCCAGGGCGGGCGGGAGCCGTCGTCGGGCGGGGGCGGGTACTTTGGCGCCGCGGCGGCGTTCCAGACTCTCTGCCACAGCGACGTGGGAACCTCTTGCGGGCGCTCCTGGCCTGGGAGGGGCGTCGTGGGGAGGGCGCGGCGAGCGCGGAGGATGGAGATGAAGATGGGCAGCGCGGCGCTGACGTCGCCGCTCCGCGCCTTGTGTGTGGCGATCGACGTCAAGACGGTCAGCACGTTCTCGGAGGGCGGTGTCGTCTTGTCGTTGATGGTGTATGTGCGTCCGTCAACCAGCGAGGCGGAAGCCGTCTCGGTGGCCAGGGCCAGGGCCCATTGGTACATCTTCTCTGCAGCATCGGGCATGCTCTTGAAATCGAGGAAGGACGCATATGCCAGCGCAGCGTCCATCTTCTGGCGGTTCGTGAAGCCTTTCGTCGTCAGGATGCGAAGGTAGGTGTTCTCCGCCGGCTCGAAGGCGACCTCGCAGTCCTCCTCTCTGGGCGCCTTGTCGACCCCGTGGGGGATCGGCTTCGGATGTGGATTTGACGGTCCGATGACCATCTCTGGAGGAAACACACGGTTGCTCGCTCGATCCTTTACCCATCCGTCCATCTGTTCCTGGCCTTCCGCCATCAGCATCAAAACCTCGTAGTATCCCCTCCTCCACTCCTCGCTCTTGGCCGACACATCCTTGCCAGCGGCGCCCAGCCCGTCAATCGACAGCGGCTCGTCCAGAAGCTCCCTGATCCCCTTGCCGTCGCGTTCCACATCCTCCAATATGCTCAGCGCCTCCCTGCACGAGATGATGACCTCGGCCCAGTCGACGTTCCTCAGGTGCGGGTTGACGGCCGCGCTCTTGGCCCCGCGGATCCACATGCGCGTGCGGATGGACCACTCATGCGGCGTCGGGAACTCCTTCTCGAGCGCCTCCTGGTTGAGGAGGAAGACGATGGCGAGGACGCAGGCGGCGCCGCCCCAGATGGAGATGTTGTAGCGCAGGAAGAGGCTGCCCTCCCAGCGCAGCCATCGCTTCTTCTCGGTGGTGAAGTAGCGCGCACGGGGGCGGTTGGCGACGGGTATCGTGAGGAAGGGCAGCTGGGGGCGTGTGGTGCTGCTGCGCGCCGTGAGGGCGGTGTTGCTTGTGAAAGGGCGGGTGGTTTGTTGCAGGCGGAACAGCCTCTGGAGGAGGATCCGCCGGAGGGCGAGGCGTTGGCGCATTCTCGGCTGCTGCGGGGCCTTTTGTGATATTCAGATGAGGGTGTGAATCATGGACGGGTGGGTTCGCGATGTCGGGATCGTGGGGTTAACTTTGGTGTTGCGATTGATTTGCTGCTATCGTCAAATCTTGTAGCTGCCCTTGTCTGGTCGTGCCATTGAAATCTGGGGGGAGCAGTGGGGGTGGAAGGTCAGTCCGTGCCCGTCCCGCTGACGCGGGACACTTTAGTCCCATCTGATTGGTCATTGACCGAAAATCCATTTTTTTGACCTTGTTCGCTGATGATGGTGCAACATTTTGATTTTCACGATTTAGACCCAATTGCGAGGGTCGACCTATTCGATAGCAGGTGAGACTGGCTCAGTTGCTGAACTAGTCATTTGTTCTTCTTGAGCGAACCTCGCAAGGAGTCTCTTTTTATCCTTATTCATCATGAGCATACGAGTATAAAATGTCCTCACTTTTTTCAAAAGCGGCGTCAAACCCGCACATCCAACTAGCAGCAACAGCGCTGCTATCTGGCGCGACAGTAGCATGTCTTATTTTCGGCTACCAAGCGTTCGAACGAGAAGAACGAATTCATGACCTCAAAAAGTCCATTCCCGCCCCCATCGACTCATCTGGAAACGTAAAGTCAACCCCTCCATTTGTGACTTTCAAAACCTCACAACTAACTCGCTTCAAAAAGCTCACCTCATACGGCGGCGCCTCTCCCCCTGTTGACAAGGAGGATGCCCGCAATCAAGCCCTGGCCCGTCGCGCCCAAGCCGGTGACTTCGACGAAGAACTGATCCTGGAACAACTCGCCCGCAACCGCGTCTTCCTCAAGGACGACGGCCTCCGCAAGCTGCGCTCCGCCTTCGTCGTCGTCGTGGGCGTCGGCGGCGTCGGCTCCCACTGCACCGCCGCCCTCGCCCGCTCCGGCGTCTCCAAGATCCGCCTCATCGACTTCGACCAGGTCACCCTCAGCTCCCTCAACCGCCACGCCGTCGCCACCCTCGCGGACGTTGGCATCCCCAAGGTCCAGTGTCTCTACCGCCGTCTGATCGCCATCACCCCGTGGGCCCGCTTCGAGCTCAAGAACCAAAAGTTCGAGAAGGACGTCGCCGCCGAGCTGCTCGCGCCGTGGGCCGAGGACGGCCAGAAGCCCGACTTCGTGGTGGACGCCATCGACAACATTGACACAAAGGTTGCCCTGCTCAAGTACTGCCATGACCACCAGATTCCTGTTATTTCCAGCATGGGCGCCGGGGCCAAGGGTGACCCTACTCGTATCAACGTTGCGGACATCGGCGCCAGCACTGACGACGGTCTCTCGAGGGCTACGCGCAGGAAGCTGAAGCTGCTTGGTGTGACTAGTGGTATTCCTGTTGTGTACTCCAACGAGGTGGCGGCCGAGGGCAAGGCTGCTCTGCTTCCCCTTTCCGAGGAGGAGTTCAAGAAGGGCACCGTTGGTGATCTCAGCGTTCTTCCCAGCTTCAGAGTGCGAATCCTCCCCGTTCTTGGAACCATGCCTGCCGTTTTTGGATACATTGTCGCGAACCACGTTATTCTCAGCATCTCAGGTACGAAACAATCAACCTACTTCAAGACCATGACTAACAGTGAGCTAGGATACCCCCTCGACTACGTCCCGGCGAAGAACCGCGACAAGCTCTACGGCGACATCGTCGGCTTCGTCCAGGGCTCCGAGACCCGCCTCGTCAAGCACCGAGACGGCGTCGAGGCGTCCATGGGCATCCGGGTCCCCGTATCCCTCGGCGATGCCGCTTTTCTGACAGAAGAGCTCTGGAAGGGCCGCAGCGCCGTCACCGGTCTCATCAACAGGCTCGTGCTCGTGCGGTGGAAGAGGCCTGAGGGCAAGACGAAGCTCGTCATTGGTGAGGGCTCCGAGCAGCAGAAGTGGACCAACATCCGGTTCCGCGACCTGGTGTGCATGACGAGGGACGAGGCTCTCCGCCACGAGAAGGAGTATCTCAACGGCGAGAAGAACCTGGAGGACTTGTACGACGCGGAGGTGATTGCCCGGGTTGAGGCGAGGCTGCAAGAGGCTGCCGAGGCGGAGAAGGATAGACTTTAGAAGATAGAGTATCACTTGATCATGAATGCATGTCCAAATATAAAACCCTAGTGCAATTCCAACAGAGCATGTAGATGCCCCTTTTCTCGGTGCTGTCTCTACGTTCTTGCCTGGGTGGTGGGTACAGTGTGTAGGACTGTGTAAGCTGGTTGATATCACACTGTGGGTCAAGCCCGTAAGCTCGTCGCGTCCAGTCGCGTTCCTTCTTCTTTTGCGCAACCAACAGAAGGCAATCCACCTCCATCTTCTGCCAGGCTTTCTGACAACGAAACGTCGCACGCCTCGTGAGAATCCACGAGGCAGTTCAGATGATTGAACTTGTCGCACAATATTTGTTGTCGGGCGTCCTGGCAATTTCGCCATCTAGCCTGCGTCTGGATCGCTATTGCCGTCGCAGAGTCCCAAGACTGACCATTTGATTTCAGATCAACGCACTCGGCGATAGCTCGAGAGCTTCTTTCCAGCCATGTCATCACTCCAACCTTTTCATTCCTTTTCACGAAGCGCCTCTGATCCAGCGCGTGTGCTCTCTCGCTCGCTGGGTGGCTGTCTCCCAAGCGGGAAGCAGCATCCTGCCGATGCGCCTGAGATCGTCACACGTCGTTCCTGTCCCTGATCACTGTACCACTTTTCGAGCAAGCTACCGTTTCCATCCCGTTCTTTTTCAGAATATCGCCTGCGCTGATGACAACTCTCACAAGGTTATGGGATCGCCAAACGGTGTGGTCTCTAACGAAACCCGCCATTTGGTGACGGGACCAGCACCAAGAACAGAGATCTGAGCAGGCACCAGCTGGGGTTCCCCCAGTCTGGAAACAACTCGTTGCGTTTCTCTTCTAGGCATGCTCACGTTCTGAGATCACGCGCCGCAATGACCGACAAATTGCAACAAGTCTAGAAGCAAGGTCGTCGGCCAATGGTTGTGACCCCTCTGGGGTTGCGGCTTGCCTCGACCACGCGCATGACAGCACGTACATAGTTTTCAATCGGAGCTGGCCGGTAGGTTCAATCTTTGGCGCTGTTGAAGACACTTGCTAACGAAAGACAGATCTCAGAACTGCTTGCCCAGTGGCTGCGCAGCGAGGAATTCAGAATTGCCCGGTGATGACCCAGAGTCCGAAAAGCCAAATTTGCAGACAGCACGAGGGTACATCCAGTCACTTTGGCGGAGCCCATCGGCCGTTGTCCGTGAGAACAATAAGAGAGCTAATCTGAGGGCATTTTCCTTTCGTTGTGTGGTTTGGTTGTGTGCTGGGTATGTCTGTCAAGTGGCAGCGACCTGGAAATCTGGTAGCTGTGGAGATTCAGCTTAGGTATGAGAGACTGTATTACAATACAATTTACGTTGATTTTTAGATATCATTCACATACGCGAGAATGCATGAAGAACTGCGACGAGGTTGACAAATGCACAGCACGACGAACGGTATGTCTTGGAGCTTCCCTCGGCTTGGTTGGTGCAGGGATTCCAGCTCAGCGGAATGCACCCCGCGGACAGCTGTACAGCTTGGGGAAGAAGCTATGGGCTTATTAGCGTGCTCGGCCCTAGCTTATCGGCGCATCCACATGTCGCAAACAGGAACTCGATGACGCGACCATCCAGATATCGAAGAGCTCGTCGGGCTAAAACGGTACCGGACTGAGAGGCCCTTTTATTAATGTTCCATCCCGTCTCTTCCCAGCCCTTGCCTACACCAACCGCGCGGGTCTGGGGTAGAAATTTAGCACATTCCGTCTTCTCCCTCACCAACCATGCGTCCTTCATCCACCTGTGCTGCTTCCACGGTTGTCCGAATGCGCCGAGCGCCGAGTTGACCTAGGGCGCCAACCTTGATGAACGTGGACAGCCTAGTGAAGTATCTCTGAGCCATCAAGTCGCACAGCAAGCAAGAAACGGACAGATTCGAACTCACCCAGGCTTGCCCTTTTCTACACCCGGGGCCATGGACCCTACTATCCTTGAAGAGCTCGAGAAGAGCTCCAGCGACGTCCCCTTTCGCGCGCGTCCCAACCACATCCACCACACATGGGCCAAGACCTTCTACTCCCTCCCGGAGCTGTACATTCAGCCCGAGTCCCTCGCCGAGATCGAAAAGGTGGTGAACCTCGCGCGCAAATGCCGCCGTCGCATCGTGACCACCGGCTGCGGCCACTCGCCGTCCAACATCACCTGCACCTCGAGCTGGCTGGTCAACCTCGACAACTACAATCGCATCCTGTCCGTGGACAAGTCCTCGGGCCTGGCGGTCATCCAGAGCGGCATCCGTCTGTACGCCCTCTGCGATGAGCTCGAGCGCCACGGCCTGGCCATGCCGAACCTGGGCAGCATCAACCAGCAGTCCATCGCCGGCGCCATCTCAACGGGCACCCACGGCAGCAGCCTCTTCCACGGGCTCATGTCCGAAGACGTGCTGGCGCTGAAGATCACCCTCGCTAACGGCAAGACTGAGATATGCTCGCACGACGAGAACCCCGCGCTCTTCCGCGCCGCGCTGCTGTCCCTCGGCGCGCTGGGCATCATCACCGAAATCACTTTCCGCGCCGTGCGCTCCTTCACCCTGAGGTGGACGCAGACCATCGATACAGACGTCAAGATGCTAAACGCGTGGAAGAAGGAACTGTGGACGCAGAGCGAGTTCGTTCGCGTGTGGTGGTTTCCGTATACCAGGAGAGCAGTGGTCTGGAGGGCGGACAAGACGGACGAGAAGCTTGTCGAGCCACCGAGGAGGAACTACGACGGCGCGTTGGGGTACTACGTTTACCACAACCTGCTATACTTGGCGCAATATGTGCCGCGGATCCTGCCCATGGTTGAGTGGTTCGTCTTCGGCATGCAATACGGCTTCTCCAACGGCTCAACCATATCCGCCGTCCAACCCAGCCGCAAGGCCCTGCTCATGAACTGCCTCTACTCACAGTTCGTCAACGAGTGGGCCATTCCGCTCGAACGAGGCCCCGAAGCCCTCCGCCGTCTATCGTCGTGGCTTAACCACCTAACACCGTCGGACCCGGACTACGTCCCCCATAACATCCCCTTCTCGGCCAAAGGCCTCTACGTCCACGCGCCGGTCGAGGTGCGCGTGAGCGACACGACCCTGACCTCCAACGTGCGGCCGTACCTCGACCCGACCTCCCCCGACGGGCCGACGCTGTATCTCAACGCGACGCTGTACCGGCCGTACCTCATGGACCCGCCCTGCCGAGCGCGGTACTACGAGGCCTTTGAGTGGCTGATGGA
The DNA here is from genome assembly GCA_025327135.1 of Colletotrichum sp. SAR 10_71. Classification (NCBI taxonomy): domain Eukaryota; kingdom Fungi; phylum Ascomycota; class Sordariomycetes; order Glomerellales; family Glomerellaceae; genus Colletotrichum; species Colletotrichum sp. SAR 10_71. The sequence goes on along the minus strand of JAKMWS010000041.1, from coordinate 55,227 downwards.
GGATCTCGGGGGCAAGCCGCACTGGGCCAAGAATTTCCTCGCGAGCGAGGCGGTGGAGGACTTTTACGGTAGGGAGCTGACGGAGTGGCGGTCCGTGAGGAACGCGGCTGATCCGGAGGGCATGTTTGTCGGGCAGTGGCATCGCGAGAAGGTGCTTGGCAAGGGACCTAGACTTGCGCTGGAAGAAGCTGAGTCTGGGAGGACACGGACGAGGGACGGCGGTTTGGAAGTTTCGGGCGTGGTAGGAAGACGGTAGTGCGGCTACTTCTTCATGTCCTTGCTGTCACAGATGCGTTCGAGTCTGACGATTGGAGGGTCTACGCCAGCAAACTACACGAATAGTGTTACCTTGTTACATTATTTCAATCTAAGATGGTACTGCTTAAACTACTCGTAAAGTACTACATGGGCAGGCACTATGCACTGGGTAAACTTGGAGTAGGCCCACGTAAGGGGTGCTGGCGTCGCAATGTCGACATCTCACGAGTCCCATTCCTTCGCCTCGATTTGCCCGAGCCCTTGGAAAAGTCTTCTACTGCCCAACACCTCGTCATACAACTCGATTTCCTGCGACATCACGTCTCGAACTTCGACACCAGTGCTCTGTAATCTCTCTAGAAAATAAGTCCACTGAGGTGTCTTGGGCGAAGAAATCCAGGATTGCCAATGGAGGTCAGTCGCAACTTGCCTTGTATGCCTCCAGCTCGGCGGGGTATCTTCTGCCTCACGAAGTAGATAGCTCGTCTGGAAAAATGCCCATTCGTTGAGAACGACTGGCGCCCTGTTGGTGAACTCACGCTGTATGAGTTTGAGGTTTGGGAGCCAGTGCCTCATCTCCAGCAGCCACTTGTTCTCCGATGTGAGCCCGTTCATGTTCTCAATGATTGACTTACACTCGCTGAACCACGTTTCAACAACGATGTTCTCGACGTATCTGAGCCACTGAAGATGCGGTAAGTCGTCGATCAGATCCACTTGAGGAGTCTCCTTATTCAGGTTTATAAAGTCCACCTCCCAGTTGATCATGACGTTCGACCTCGTGCCCTGCTCAGGTGGTTGCGAGATCGACCAGGGGTCTAGGCTCTTGCGACGATACGTAGGAAAGCCGAGCCGCTTGCGAAGGCCGCGAGCCACGGACCTCGACATACGATCTATGGTGTTGTCGATGGAGTAGTAGTAACTCTTTGCATTCCAGTTGCGGCCTGGGGCAACGGGGTATAAATCCCAGGATAATAGGATAGTATCGTTCCCTATAAGATCCTCGTAGCCCTCCCAATGCGCGAGGAAATGGCGTGGGATGAGGTAGAACTCTTTCCATATCATTCGTTGAATGGCCGGAGGGAGTTGGGGGAATCGATGGAAAGTCTGGGCACAGGGCGATTCCAAGAAACACTCGTTTCTAGGCGAAGGCTCGTCAATATCCATCATTTTGGTGCGTGTTGCTCTCTTGAGAGGGAAATAAGGCAATGGAAGATTTTTGATGTAGGCCTTCAATACTCTTATAAATCTTCCAAAAGCCCTCCTAGGGCCATCAAGTCTGGGTGTGAGTCACATGTGTCGGTCCACATGAAATCAAGACTCGGTTTTTTGAAGAGTTTTTCTAGTCGGGCAGTGTCAGTTAGCTATCTAGGCAGTGTCCCCTATATTAATTCGTGCTTATAGAGAGAACGATAGAAGTAGTGATAACGACGATAATAACGACAACGACGACGACGACGACGATAACGACGACGATAACGATAATAATAACGACGACGATAATAATAATAATAGACGATAGTAATAGATAATTATAATGATAAAAGTGAGAATAAAAATATAGTCGCTTTAGAAATAGGCTACGGATTTACGTATGTGTGAACACTGCCTAGATAGCTAAATAACACTGCCCGAATAGCAAAACTCTTTTTGAATGATGTCCAGGCCGTCGAGGTATTTTATGATTCGACCTCGGGGCGAAGAGGTGCTTGAGGCCAGTGAAGCCAATAGAAACGTCAGGGTTATGACAGATGGGATCGGTAGGGAGGGCTACAGGCGTTCGTTGTAGAAGTATCAACGCCAGCGAGATTATTGCGCAATGCCTCTCCTGGTCACGTCATGGTGTCGGCCTGCTCGCAGGTCTTCGCGCAGTATCTGAATGCCATCCTTCATTCAATGTCCTCTTTAGAGTTGGTATTTCATGACGCCGAGAAGACAAGCAACCCAGAGATACATAATACATACACACAACAGCAGGTTGCTAGAACGAAGTGCGATTCCAAGACTCGTCTCCAAGATTTTCATTTATCGGAACACAAATACCAAGACCCCAACGGCCGCTGATAAGTGAACAAGAGGCACCAACAGCCACTATTTGAACCGAACCCAGCAGTACGCGTGTCTCTCACTGGCAATTAGCGATGCATTATTGGACGAATCGGCCACTGTCAACTTCAGTTGGGACACTGTGCCTCCTGTCGGCATCAGCGCGCTCAAATAGGAAGCTGGAATCCTGCGCCAGGGGACGCGACTGATAACTTGGCGAATGGATAAGAACCTCGTGTTTCGCAAAAGCGTTGGTTATCTAGCTGGTCGCAACGCGCTTTTCCAGCGCATGCTATGTTTCTGGCCATTTCCCAAGTGTAAGTCACGTAGCCTCTGAGCGTGACTGGCATCATGAGCAACGCCGACAACTATTTCGGCCCGCAGGTCAACGGCTACTTTGACTTCACCGTACTCTTTGAGCAAAGCATATTGTCCATCCTGCCCACCGCCCTTCTCATCCTCCTTGCTCCGGTTCGCATCACCTGGTTGCTTCGCAATGACATCCGCGTTCGAGCAGGAAAGCTGCTGTGGTTGAAGCTGGTAATATCAAGTCCTACGGCAAATCAGGTTTCGTATAATGAGCTAACTCGTGTAGGTCGCAATTTCTGTATTCCTATGCCTCCAGATCGTTCTCATATCACTATGGTCCATGCCATCAACACCTAGAGCTCGCACCTCGGTTGCAGAAAGCGCGCTGGGCTTGATCGAAGCAATCGCCCTCGGTGCTCTATCCTACACGGAGCACAAGCGTTCCATCAGGCCTTCGGCACTCATCGGCCTGTATCTGTTTCTTACCATCGTCCTCGACATCGCGCAAGCCAGAACACTATGGCTCAGAGACGGTCTGAGCTCGGTCGCGGGCGTCTTTACTGCCTCTTTGGTAGTCAAGGTGGCCGTTCTCGCTCTTGAAGAGACCCCTAAGCGAGTTCTTTTGGCCAGCAGTGAGAAAGATGTTGCCGTCGAGTCCACTACCGGTGTCGTCAGCAGAAGTCTCTTCTGGTGGCTCAATTCGTTATTCTTCCAGGGCTTCAGGCTTCTCATCGGTCTTGAGGATCTGGGTGCCATCGACCCCAAATTTGACTCGGCGCGCCTGCTTGGCATGCTAGACAGAGCGTGGGCTACAAGTGTGTAACTTCGTTTCCTCTACAGATGCCATCTAACATTGCATAGGTAAGAAGAATAGCAAGTGGAGCTTGGTCATCAGCACGTTCTGGGCATACAGAACCACTTTCCTCGCTGGTGTTTTGCCCCGTCTTTTGTTCGCGGGCTTCACGTTCGCCCAACCGCTGCTCGTCAACCGCATAGTCAACTTCGTCGGGAGCCCGTGGGGAGAGGACTCAAGAAACGTAGCTGCCGGCCTGGTCGGCGCTACAGCTTGCATCTACGTCGGACTTGCCGTGGGTCTTTCATCTATCCCCTACGCATCATAGGCTAACAGCCATAGATATCTCGATGCTGGTACCAGCACATGACATTCCAGCTCGTAACCCTCTTCCGCGGCGGACTCGTGTCGCTCATTTTTAAGAAGACCTTGGATCTAGACGCGTCGGCGATCAAAGACTCCGCGCCAGTCACGTTGATGAGTGTCGACATTGAGAATATCGCCGTGTCTTTGACGTTCATCCATGATATCTGGCCTGCGGTTGTTGAGCTTCCAATCGGGATCTACCTCCTGTACCGTCAAGTCGGACCACCTTGCTTCCTCCTTCTCATCCCCGGGCTCCGTGAGTAAATTCTCAACTCGTCATTTCCCAAGCCGCTGCTAACGAACGTAAAGTCTGCACTGCGGTTACCACAAAGTTATCTGCGCGCATGGCCCCGGCTCGTGTTGCGTGGAACGAAGGCGTTCAGAAGCGTATCTCAATCACATCATCACTGCTGAACCAGATCAAGGGTGTCAAGATGATGGGTCTCGCCGACCATTTCTCCAGCATAGTGCAAAAGTTTCGCATCACGGAGCTGAAGCTCTCCGTCAAGTTCAGAGTTCTTATCACTTTTCTCAGTGTGATTGGTAAGATCTTTTTACCTCAATTCTAGTAATCTGACAACTGACACCACATTTCCAGTTGGAGCCGCCGATCAAATCACACCCGTGGTCATCATCGCCGCCGCCGTCTTCTGGACTCGGGCCGAACAAGGCTTGAGCATAGCCGAGGCCTTCACTGCCCTGTCGATTATCGTTCTCGTGTCTGCCCCCTTTATGAAGTTGATCGTTTCCATCATCCAGCTCGTGGGTGCTCTTGGCTGCTTTACCCGGATCCAGGAGTTCCTTCTCTTGGACGAACTCGAAGACCGGCGGGAGATTTTGACCAACTCTGAGAAGTCCTCGCTGGAATCTGCGCGGCTGCCGCCCAGCCTCCACGGGTCAGACTTGCAACCCCTGACCCCAAGGCATCAAGTCTCGGCTAGCAATGTGGTCGAGTTGCAGTCATTGAGAGCTACGACTCTCAGACCGGCATCTGTCGAACTGGGCAAGCCACTTGTCAGCATCAATGAAGCGAAGTTCACTTTGAAAGACGGCACCGAGATCCTAAGGGATATTTCACTTGTGCTGAAGAAGGGCTCCATCTCCATGCTTGTTGGCCGTGTTGGCTGTGGCAAGTCTTCTCTTCTCAAAGGTATACTCAGCGAGTTGGTAATCTCTTCCGGCACCGTGACTCTACATACCTCTTCCGTTGCATTCTGCGACCAAGCCGCCTGGCTGCGCAATATTTCCGTCAAGGACAACATCATCGGCCAAGTCCCTTATGATGCCGCTTGGTTCTCGGCGGTCGTCCGCGCATGCAGCCTGGACCAGGACATTGCTCTGTTTCCCAAAGCTGAGGAGACTCTTGTTGGCACTGGCGGGGTGGCTTTGAGTGGTGGGCAAAAACAACGAGTGGTAAGTCAGGCTCTGCGGCGTTGTTCCATCGTGGCTCACGGACTTCCAGGCACTCGCTCGCGCTGTATACTCTCGAAAAAAGCTGCTCCTTCTTGACGACGTCTTCAGTGGTCTTGACAATAGAACATCAAAAGCGGTGTTTCAACGCCTGTTAGGGCCTAATGGTCTTCTTCGACAAGCTGGCATGACCGTGCTCCTTGCCACCAACCATGGTAAGTCTTCTCGCAGGCCATACTAACTCCATAGACTAACATGTTTAAGTGAACTTTCTTCATGCTGCCGATTGCATCACTGTGATCGAAGATGGTACCATTATCCGTAACCAAATCGCTTTCGACTCTGTACCACGGTCTGTGTGGGGTCATCTCGCTCAGGACGTGAAGGGCAAGGAGCTTGCAGAAGATGACGATCATGATGCCGAAGAGCCGACCGAAGATGAAGCAAAGACCATCAAAGTAGAGGCTCCAGTACCAACTAATGCCAGGGTCACCGAGGCACAGCTCACGAGACAGACCGGTGACACCGAGGTCTATAAGCTCTACTTCAGCTCCATCGGGTGGCGGATGTTAGGTCCCTTCATATTCATGGTCGTTTTGTACGTGGGCTTTACCAAGCTTCCCCGTAAGTGTCCTTCAACTATGCAAATTTCTATCGTGAGGCTTGCTGACATCTCGATTACAGAGATTTGGCTGCGAGTGTGGACAGAAGAGGGCACGAACGAACGTCCGGCCATGTACTTCGGTATCTACCTCATGTTCGCTTTGCTCTATCTCGTCATGAACGCCGTCTCCTTGAGGTAAGTTTGTCTTCTTTTTCTTGTGAAATTTGATGCTAATAATTCAAGTTTCTGGATGCTCACCGTGGTTCCTCGATCCGCACGTCATCTCCACCAGATGCTCCTTGACGCTGTCCTCGCGTATGTACCCAGATCTCCTCTTATCACACTCAACTAACAACCGCTACAGTGCCCCTCTGGTCTTCTTCACAACAACAGATAGCGGTGTGACCCTCAACAGATTCAGTCAAGACATGACCCTCATAGACCACCGCCTTCCCATGTCCGCCTTTGCAACCCTCCACACCTTCCTCCTCGTCATTGCCGAAACAGCCCTCATCGCCTCCGGCGCATCCTACTTCGCCGCCCTCATCCCCCCTTCCTTCATGGCCCTCTACCTCCTCCAGAAATACTATCTCCGCACCTCCCGTCAGCTCCGTCACATCGACCTCGAAGCCAAATCTCCTCTATTCACCCACTTCACCGAGGTTCTCGCCGGCCTACCCACACTCCGCGCCTTCTCCTGGCGTCCGGCCATGCTGCGCGAGAGCCAGACTCTACTGGACGCATCGCAGAGGCCGTACTATCTCTTCTTCTGTGTCCAGCGCTGGCTTAATGTCGTCCTGGATCTCTTTGTTGCAGGAATGGCGCTCTGCCTGGTTGCTTTCGCATTGCACTTCAATAACACTACTACCAAAGGCGCCATCGGTCTGGCAATGGTCAACATCATCAGCTTCAACCGGACGCTTGCTGAATTCATCGAGATGTGGACTATGCTGGAGACGAGCTTGGGGGCTATTACAAGGCTCAAGTACTTCATTGAGCACACCCCTCGCGAAGACCGAGAGTGCGAGAAAGACAAGCCCCCTTCGTCTTGGCCAGAGAACGGCGAGATTGAAATTGGCAGCGTCACTGCTGCTTACAGGTCCGCATTATTCCCTCTTCCTCCGTTTCAGATTATCCACTGACGTTTATTTCTCACCAGCGACGAAACTGATCCTGTCGTACGAGATGTGACTCTTGCAATCCAGCCTGGTCAGAAAGTCGGCATCTGCGGCCGCTCGGGCAGCGGCAAATCTTCCCTCCTCCTGACACTCCTCCGTCTTCTTGACACCGAACCCAACGGCACTCTATCCATTGACTCCGAATCTCTGACCACCATTTCTCGGAACAAAATTCGCAAGTCTCTTACAACCCTCCCTCAAGATCCCGTCCTTTTGCCCGGCACAGTCCGTGACAACATCGAGCCCACAGGCCACACCCCTGACGCAGACCTCATCGACGTCCTCCGCAAGACTCGTATCTGGGACGCCCTGGAGCCGCGAGGCGGACTTGATGCGGAAATGTCGGAGGCGGGGCTTTCAGCCGGACAGAAGCAGCTGTTTTGTCTTGCGAGAGCGGTGTTGAAGCATGGACAGGTGGTGTTGTTGGACGAGGCGACGAGTAATGTTGATCATGGGACTGATGAGGAGGTTAGGAGAGTTGTGATGGAAGAGTTGAAGGGGAGTACTGTTGTGGAAGTTGCGCATCGATTGGAAGCCATTGTCGAATATGATCTCATTGTTGTTATGCATGAGGGAAGAGTTGTGGAGGTTGGAGACCCAAGGGAATTGTTGGAGAAGACCTCCAGATTTAAGGGGTTATGGGATAGCCGCGCGGCGTAGATTTGGGACAATTCCTATGTCCCTATAACGATAAGAATCTCGCCATTCAATCTCAGGCAACTGGCATGACTGAATGTCTTCCATGTCACAGTTGAAAGGAAGGGATGGAGGAGCTCACGGTGACCTCTGATGGCCCCTTGTGTCTCAATCTCTTTCGGTAGAACCGGCAAGTATCGTTGCAAATGGGTCATAAAAGGACTGAAGATTTCCATTTCAAAGCTCATTACTTCACAGTATTCGTGACTGCTCCAAACAGAACCTCGGACCAGATCTGATAACCCTTCTCGTTGAGATGAACATGATCTACCAGACACTCATCCATATCAACCAGGGGTGGCTCCAGGAACTCTATCCGATCTGATCCTTCCTCTTGAAATTGTCGAACGAGCTCAAGATAGTTCTCATTCGCTTTCACCACCAGTTCGTCATTGATATCCATCCTCCTGAAGAGCCCGACAAGGAGTATCTTCCCGCCCATTCCGAGCAGAGCCTCGACGATCAAGCGAAGTAGAGCTAGATCGGGGTCTCTCAACCCGCGCTTGGGATGCAGATTGTTCGTGCCCACATGTAACACCCATAATTTGACGCTGCGGTTCCGGAGTGCATCCAGCAGACCACCCAGGGGTCTCAAGGGGTCTGATGAGCCGGTAAGTCGATAGATGACATTTTCGAACTTGTCGCCGCCTACGCCGGCGTTAAAGACGCCCTGTAAGCGTGCAGGCTTAGCCGAAGAGGTCTGTGGCTGTTGCTGAGCCATGGTCTCATCGCTGATCATAGTCGTAGAGGGCCATGGGTCGAAGCTTGGAGATAGCCCAGTTGTTATCATGCGCTCGATCATAGAATCTCCTAGCAACACAATAGACGGTTGTGCAGGGTTGTTCTCGAGTTCTACAAGGTGCCTCTCACGAGATGTCTGATGAGACCGCTGCTTGTATTTTCCGTATGGCATCAGACTGTCCATCTTTCCAGGTCTCGACTGATGCAGTGTACTTGACTTGTAGGCAAAAGATGATTACGAAGAAGATTGGGTGATGGGTAGAATGTAAGTTTTTGAGATAAAAGATTTCAGGTTAGTTGTGATTTGAATTCAAAGTGGTCGCCGGCGTTTTAACATTATTTGAGGCTGTATAATATCCGACATTCGCCGTGTACTTGTCTGTTGGGGCTGTGCTCATCTCACGAACCAGCCCGCCGTTGACTCATCCGGCATGCATCCTTGACTTTTCACAGCCCACAACGAACAACTCTTCAGCCAACTGAATGCAACTCATCAATTGGAGTAAGTCGAATTGGGTCGATGAAACGGTTTGCGGTCAATTGTCAATGACTGATATCGTAAAAGGTCTAGAGTAAGTAGGTCTAGAGTAAGAACGTAGGAAAAACAGTGTTCTGGTGGTCGATTACTACCTGAAAAAGGCTCAGCTCAACTTACATGATCAGGCTGTCAGTACTTTTACTGCCGCCAGTCATGCGGAAACTGGCAATAATCGAACGGTGAGGGGTTCGAAAGAATCTCCGAGAAATCTGACTGTGAGAATACCGTAACCATAAGGAGAAAGGCACGGAGGAGAATGAATGCGAGAGACTTCTCTATTTCTAGAACTGGAGGGATGGACACAGGATGCGAACACTTAACTCAAGCGCTTGGATTGACAACAACCACGAAGCCATCTTTTTGTTTGAATCATTTGTCAGAAACTTGAAGCTTCGAAGATGTGAGGTTTAGATTCATGCCAGCATGTACCTCGCATGATTGCTCTCATTGTTGATCATTACTTCGCCTGTTTTAATTCGTTTTCCATGGGCTTTGCTATCCGGGCAGATACTTCTAGCTATCCGGGCGGATAACTACTTAATTATAGTATGCACTCAATTTCATTTGAATAATGTTACTATTACTATCGTCCCTGTTGTCCCTATCACCCCCGTCGTCTCTATTCCGATCACTCTCCCTATCCCCATCGTCGTCGTCGTCGTCGTCTATGCCCACTATCCGCCCAGATAGTGAGATTGTTTCCCATCATTGCTACTTGAACAAGAATTTCACCCACTCATGGGCAAGGAGCCATCCCGAGAAGACTAGTACCCAAAACTCAACCGTACGACTGCTCATTGTACCGATACACTTCGCCTTTTCCTGCGGATTCCTGTCATCAACCACCTCATCAATCTCCATTGATCGGCCTAGATCATCACGAATGGAAGTCACCAGTCGCCTAACTGGTAGGCTCAGAGGCGTTATTGCCTCCCCAATCCTCCAGGAACTCGTTCACATCGAAATCGACAAAGGTTCCATCAGCCTCCAACAAGTTGTTTGGACCATGGAAAGAAAAGAAGTCGCCAGTGTTGTTCGCGAACACTAGGTTTGGAATGCTCGATCGTCCTGTGGCATTGGGACACTCATTTCGAGAGACTTCATTGCCAGTGCCAATGGTCTCGTCGTTTTCTGTTCGTGTATTGCTGAGAATGGCTCCCTTTGGAAAGTTGAAGAGACTGCACTCAAGCTGTTCCTGCAGCCCACTTGATTGCGCATGTTCAACAACCTTCGTGGTTGATGCTGCCGGCAACGCTGGTGGACCTTGGTCCTTCGGACGGTCTTGCGCAGGGGAAACCTGAGCTCCTGGATTGTTTCCCTCCGACTCTGAGGCAACGATCTTGCGTGGGGCAGCATTGGAGCTTGGTTTGTCAGGGCGAACAACATCTCAGCCATTCTGGGGAAGCGCTTTCTCCTACCTGCTTTGATGCATACTCTCCGCGAAGAAACGTTCAAACGTATCTAGAACCTTTTGTCGTTTGTGCCCCTCCAAAGGGCCAAAGACAGGCTCTAGCATCGCTGGAATGCGTTCTTCGAGCTCTGAAAAAATACGGCGGCATATAATACCGGCGTCGGTCTGACAATAATCTACGCATTGTAAGTTGAGTTGCGGAAACAAAAGAGACAAGATGAAATCAATCCGCTCACATGGATCCGGACGGTTCTTTGCGTTTGGAAACACGATCTTGTATATGTCTTGCCACTTGTCTTCGTCTGTTGTGACACCAGGCTTCCGTTTCTTGCTTTTCAGCTTCTGGATTTGGTCGGTGGTGAGCCCTTCCACAGAAAAGCCATGGACTATGTCACATATTCCTTCTGGGCGGATAAGATGCCCTTCGACATCTTTTTGATGTGGAAAAGTCTCGCCACACCGGCAGCAGTACGGCCGCTGTTGATGGGCTCTGTAAAGATGCTCCCTGGATCAAATCTTAATCACCCAATTTCACTATAAAAGATATGGGAAAGGCACACTTACTTGAGGCGATGGATAGTTGGATATGCCGCGCCCTTGCACCTATGGCGTGTTGCTCCTGGGGCAGACTTCAGGTATGGGCAGGCAAGAAGTCGAGTTGTATTTCCTGGGGAAGTTTCTTTCCGAAACTTGCTGCGGCCAAGCTGTGGCTGCCTGACATCATCGTTGAATTCAAGGGTGTCACCAACCGGTACGTTGTCAATTGATGACTTTTGGTGCGCGACGTGCTGAGGCTTTCGAGGGGTTCCAGGGATGGCGATGGGTCCATCGTCAGACTTCAGCACGAGCGACTTATGCTGTGATGCTTGAAAATCACAAGGCAACAAGCGGTCATAAGAAACGTCTTGTGGGGCAAAAGCGCCCGTGTGCATGAGGTTTCCAGTGATTGAATGAGAAACCGGGGCCTGCGTATTTGGTCGGCTGTCAGTTCGTGCACTGCTGACCACCACCTGCAGTTTTGCGTCCAGACTGGTCTTAGTGTCATCGTGGCGGCGTGCGCTGCTACGACTCTCACTGATTCTCCGATTCAAGAATCCCTCCGAGAAAGGGTTTGTGAGGAATTCTCGATTGGTGGAAGTATAAAGCGTTTCATTGACCGGTCCGCTGGTACTTGAGTCGTCCCAATGATCGCCGCCGTCACCAGCAGCTTTGGCACGATAATCAAGATCTACTGGGGGAAAAAAAACATCAGCAACGAACCAGCACGATATCGGGGGATGTAGTCTCTGGGATTGTGCCCTGGTTACACAGTCGCCGAGATTGGCTGTGAGGAGGGCGACGAATAGTGGGATAAGAACAAGTAGTAAACTTACGGTCGAACATTTTAGGTGATGATTGGCATTACGCAGAGGGACACTCCCACCGGATGTCAGTGCACTCTAACCTCTGTTGGGTTTGGAGGATGGTTGGGGATCAGTTTGGCCGATTTGGCGGCCATCTTTTAACAGTATGGGGCGTCCGTTTCATGCTGAAGGATGCAGCTGTGCGGCTCTTTACTACATAGATCCCTGAAGGCTAATGAGATGTTGAACAACCCCCCCCGTCAGACGAACTGCACAGCTTTAGCGAGGTTGCATTACCATGCAGCTTGCCTCGAGCCTCAGGTTAATCGGAACGATTTATTCAACTGACAGCAAAAGTCGTCGCCAGTACAATTCCCAGACTTGTATCAGCTTCTAAGTGAAATCTTTTATGCTACTCAAAATAGAACAAAAACAAGCTCACCCTACGCCTGCGCAACAACCTCATCAAAGCTCTTCCCAACCAACTTCACAAACACATCCTTATACTTCTCCGCCGTAGCCAGACACACCTCCTCAGGCAACTTCACCCCGTCCTTGCCCTTGAGCCCGTTCTCAATCAGCCAGTTGCGGATGAACTGCTTGTCGAAGCTCTCCTGGTCGCGGCCGACCTCGTACTTGTCGGCGGGCCAGTAGCGGCTGCTGTCGGGCGTGAGCACCTCGTCGACGAGCACAATCTCCTCCGTGTCGGGGTCGACGCCGAACTCGAACTTGGTGTCGGCGAGGATGATGCCGCGCTCCTTGGCGTAGTCGCGCGCCGCCGCGTACAGCTGCAGCGCGAGCTCCTCGACGCGGTCCGCCACCTTGGCGCCGACGAGCCGCCGCGCCTCGTCCGGGTGGATGTTCTCGTCGTGCTCGCCCTGCTCGGCCTTGGTGCTCGGCGTGTAGAGCGGCGTGGGGAAGGCCTCGGACTGCTGCATGCCGGCCGGCATGGCGATGCCGTGGACGGTGCCCTTGGACTTGTACTCGTTCCAGGCGGAGCCGGTGATGTAGCCGCGGACTAAAGTTTCGTTAATGTTGATGTTTGTGAGTGAGAGACGACTTTCTACGAACCGATGGCCTCCAAGGGGACGACCTTGAGACGGCGGACCTGCATGGCCCGGTTCTTGATGAGGGCGGCGTCGGCGGCGGGGAGGCCGGCCGGAGGGTCGAGGGTGATGAAGTGGGTCTTGAGGCCGGGGACGCGGTCCGTCAGCACCTTGAACCAGTGGGCCTGGCATCAAAAAAAAAGTTTTTGGTCAGCGGAGGGGCTCGACGGTGAATTCGGCAAGTCGCGGGTTTGTTGCTGAGCTCACCGAGGCGTGGGTGAGAATGGCGCCCTTGTCGGGGATGCCGTTCTGCATGACGACGTCAAAGGCAGAGACTCTGTCCGAGGCGACGAAGAGGAGGGTCTTGTCGTCAACCTCGAAGACATCGCGGACCTTGCCCTGGCCGATCTTCTTGAGGCCCGTCAAGTCGACGGAGGTGATGCTCGCCATTGTTGCCGCTGCTGTTGTTGGTCTGGGATGTGGTGGGGTGGAGGGGTAAGTCGACTTTTGGAGGGGTAATGGAGGGGCAGAGCCAAGATGGACTGGGGGAAGCTCAGTGAGTGAAATTGGGAGAAAGGGTGATCTAGAACAAATTGGCCTGGACGCCTGATATGAGAGAAGCCCGAGAGGTCCTTAAAATGAGTCAACGGGTCGTTGATGCCGAGTTCGGGACGAGATGTGAGGTGAAAAGCCGGCCGATCGGGACGGGTGACGAAAAGTGCATGAAAAAAATTTCCCCATCGGGTGTACCCGCTCCACAGTTTTGTGAGGTAGCCGTTGAAGGCTCGAACTCTACCACTGCGCTTTGAGCTTCACATAGACCTGAATCATGTCATTACACCAGACTAAGATGTAGCAGATAGAGCACTCTGGTGAGACGTTTGCTTATGCTTCTGGCCATGATCAATTCATTCCTCTGTAAGGATATTAGTATTATACATTAAGTTATTCGCGTTCTCAGCTTAGACTGCTAAAAGCGCCGCGCCAAGAATGGCGAAGACGGATGTAAGTGCTGCCACAATGGTTCCATCGAACCCCAAAGGTGCCATGCCTGGCCGCGATGCAGCATTCTCGGTTGCGCTCGGTGTAGGCGTGGCCAAAATTGATGTAGCGCCCGAGCCCGATTCCCTCCCTCCGCCTCCGCTCCCGCCCGCACTTCCACTGGCTGTCCGTGTCGGGGCTGCAGTTGATACTTGACTGGCCACGCCAGTGGCCGTTGGCAAGGCGGTCTCGTCTGCGCGCAACTCAATGACATTGGAGCGTGTCGAGTTCAAGTTTGCTTGTGCAATGCCGACTTGCTGATTGGTCTCGTCGTATACCACATACGCGCTTCGCAGGAACGTGTCGCCCAAAAGAGCGAACCTGCTGCTGTTGATGTCGAAGGCCGAGTTGCTCTGAATACCGAACATGCACGGATTATCGAACGGAAGCAGTCCTTCCAGCTGATCCATGATCGGGTCGAGGTTGTCAAGAACCATCTCCTCGAGGGGTACTCGAATCGTGACACCGCTGAACTCGAAGTCGAGGAAGTGGTTTTCGCCGTCGGGTCCCCTCCACTTGCAGTCCACGAAGCCGTAGCCGGCGTCGATGACATCATATTTCTCCCAAATTTGGTTGGCGATTCTGTCAGGAAGCAGACAGACTGTTGAGCCGGAATCAAGGACGGTGGAAGCATTGAAGTTTTCCGCAGCCAACTCTGTCATCTTTCCGTCGGGTGTTTCGAGGGAGACGCCGGTCATGGCGACGCTGTAGCTGGTGATACGCTCGGAGTGGTAGTCGTCGACCAGGGGCAGTGTTGTGAGGGATCCAATGTACTTCTCAGTATCGATGCCACCGAAGAGCAACGTCCCTTCTGACGAAGACAGGTCGTTCTGAACTGCCGTTAGCGTAACCCTCCTTCAAACACATTGGAGCTTCATACCAGCCATAGACTGAAGGCTTTCCGGCCGATCAACTTCTGTGAAACCATGTTGTCGAGAATCGTGGGATAACTCCGCCTTGTCGACACGCCTGTCGAGAAACCCAGACCCATCAAGCCAGATCCCTTAACCGTCTGAATGGCCAAGCCCAGCTGCTGGCTCGACACCTTCTTCCCGTTGATGTTCACTGTATCTGAGATGTAGTCGCCCTGGATGTTCCTGGCATCGAGGTAGGTGATATCGAAGCCATTCCTTGTGACAAGCTCGTAGGTGGAGCTCTTGGTCGTGTCAAAGGTGCTAGTGCAACCAGTGCCGTACGTCCTTTGCAGGCGTGGGCTGTTGCAGAGGTCCGCCTGTTTGTCTACCACCCAGGTATCACTGCTGCCCGTGTCCAGATGCATGAGCATTTTTTGGCCTGGCGTGCCGACCTCGACTTCGGAATAGTAGCCACCGCCGGTGAGATTGTTGATGGCCGTGACATCGAAAGTATCGCGACGGGTGATTTGCACCAGATCCGGAGGAAACGAGACCCTCTTGAAGTCGGTTGAAACCACCAATTGAGAAGCCGCCACATCCGCCAACGCCGCAAAGAACACAGCTCTTGAAGACCTCATCGTGGTCGTCTGGCAGTCTCGTCAAGGTCCAAAGGCCGCGTAGTTAGCCCGAAGATGTGATGGCTGGTCCCTGTGGCAGCTCCACCCCCGCAGCAAGCAGTGCGGAGAAGCTCGATTGCAGTGATGTTGGAGATGTTGGGGTATCCGGGCAATCAACGCTACATGCGTGTGGCAGCTTGCTGAAGGTTCAACAACGAAGAAGCAAACGCAAGGGATCCCGCCGGAGACAGAACCAACGGCGCAGAAAGGCCGGGTCGCATGCCTTTTTCAGTCTCGTCAGAGCATTCGTCGGGCGGACTGTGGATTCAGCCGTGATTATGGGGTAGCGCCCCTAGAGCTGGGCGCCCAGCAGGGCCAAGTGCATCTTTCTTTCGGGCTAAAACTTGCAGCAAATGGTCGCGCCACCTACGAGGCATCTGGGGCCCAGATTGGAGAGATTGAATTGTCGCGCCAACCCGAGGTGGTTAGAGAGGCACAGCACATCCTCGTAAGGTCCTCAGCTTTCGCTTGGCTGGGAAACACCTGACAGGTCGCCTCGCCGGGTGAGGCTCAGCCGGGGCATCTGTGCAGAGGAAACTTGACTGGAAAGCGCACAGGGAGAGCCTTCGAAATCATGATTGACATGAAAGCTGGGACCAGCGGCGTTCCTGTCAAAGTTAGGCTGGTGGATGCCACATTCTTGTCAGGTGCGTATCGGTGGCAGTTGTGGTTCGCGTTAGATGAGGAAGAAGGAGCGGGAAATGCCCAGGGTCCAGGGGTGGCAGATTAAACTCAACACCAATCTGCTTAGTCACGTCCTCTTAGCGGTTCCTCCCCTTCACCGGGGCGCCTCAAGAACTCGTCTTTGAGTCAGGAGGTGCGATCCGCCTTGATAGATTTGTTTCGTTTGAGATGTTATAAGAAATCGCATGGTATTTGTGTGATATCATTAAGCCCAGCAAATGTCATTCATGACCTGACCAAAACAACGCCCGAAGCCCCCATCCTAATCTCTCATTGTTTTCAGGATTTCCATTAACTCAGCATAGCCGCTAAATGCATATTATACTTTTTGATAATCGATGTTGATGTTTCGGTTGTCGTTTCCTTCGTGCCAGTGTTCTTCTTCAGAAAACAATTTCCGCCGTAATTCTTCGTCATGACGTCGATCACCCCGTTGAACTGCACTCCGATACACCTCTCGCTGGTGCCGTTGATGTTCTTGTTGTATGAGGAGCAAGCCATCATGCAGGTGTCCAGAGTGTACGATACTAATGCCATGACATCGACATCGTCACCCGTGTAGTCGACATTGCACTCGGTGTCGTAGTTTGACTTGACTCCTCCCACGGTCACAGACATCGTCCTGCCCGTCAAATTCGGGCAATTGATCTGTAGGTCTCCTGTAGTCACCAGACCTGTTGTCGGGATGGAAATGCTGGCAGCGTTTGCTGTGGTTTGCGTCGAACCCGTCGTCGGAGTGTTTGTGCCCGTCGCGGGGACGCTCGTCATCGTGCTCGATGCCACTGGCGAATCTGTTGCTGTCGCTTTGGCAGCGGCACTCGCTTGTACTTCTGCTTGAGTCTGCCTAGGTTTCTTATGTTAGAATCTAGGGTCGGGGCGTATAAGTGCGTAGAATTTGCTCACTCTTTCATGCGCAAAACCGCCAAGGAACCGCCAACGCCTCCGCCCACTGATGCTGCGATGACCACTGCTGCGAGGACGACAAAGAGGAAGAAACTCGTCCTCCGTAAACCACATATCCTCCTTTCTGTATTTACAGACTGTTGTGGTTGCTGAGAGTAGTGTTTGTTCTCGTCGCCGTTGAATGTGGGGGATATTGGTGTCTTGATGTGGTAGTATTGATCCGGTATGACTTCTGGCCCGTGGTCTATTTCACGAGCCGACATCTTTTCGGCCTGGTTGACTTGGTAGATTGATTTTTCAGCCATTGTTGCGATAGCTCACTGCGACCTTGCCACGACAGGCTGAGGTGAAAGAAGGAAAACAACTGATCACGAACTCCACAAGGTGAGAAGTTCGACCAGGCTGGCTTGCTGGACAAGTCGGCTGCCAGATGACCCACGAGTCCAAATGCGTCTGCCTGGATTGTCCGAACCCTGGAAGCGAAGGCTGGTTGTTCGTATCATGTCGGCGCGCATGAGCGGCACAGCGCTCGCGAAAGACGATGGTGGAGGGCGAGGCGGGTCAAGCTTCAACTGCATGATTATTCCACCAACATGCTTGATCCAATCCACCTGATTGTATCCGTAAACCGAATGGATTCCCTTGTTCCCCTGAAAAAGCCCGATTTTGAGCTTCTTAATAGCCAAGACGACAGGAAGGATGCGATGATGCTCATCATAGACCGATTCGAAATGCTGTCGATGGTTGTTGGTTCTGCACTGCCCGCTCATTAACATTGGCACCCTGGAGAGCCCCCATCGTAACCAATGATTTTATAGACCTCGCATGTTTCGGCAGGCGCCGAGCTGACCATGATTTTTGAAAGACAACGGAGCCGGGTATGAAGCTGGGGCTTACTTCGTATTTTGCAGTCGATGTCCGAAGCCAACAGCCTAATTAACTCTAGATCCGTCGCCCGGTTGAGCGTGTAGGTGGGGTTCGATATCCAGCTTCAGCAATTTGGGCCGAGAGAAGCAGGGGGCGGCGCAGCATCCGGATTCTGCTCTGCAGGAGCTTTCTGCTCGTTGGTGACCTTTTGGCCCGCGATGCCGTCCCGGTTTGCCCTCCATACGCCCTCCTCGCCATGAAACTCTTCCCTTTTCCAGACTTCGACCTTGGCCTTGCATTCTTCCAGGGCCTCCTCGCCGGCTCTCCACGCTGCCTGCCGGTGCGGCGAGGACACTGCTATGAGGATGCTCTCCTCTCCAATGGGAACTGTGCCGAGCCGATGGATCATGGCGACGCCCTTGAGGCCGTGCTTCTGAAGGATGGACTTGGCGATAGACATCATTGTGCGAAGGGCGAGGGGCGTATACGCGCTGTACTGCAGCTCTTTGACAGGCTTGTCGCCAAATGTGTCGCGCGTGGTGCCGGAGAAGAGCACAATGGCGCCGGCCTGTGGTGAGCGCACCCGGTTCATAATGGCCGCAGCATCGAGGAGGTCGTACGTGAGGGCGACGTAGCAGCTGTTCTCCGCCACCTCCCAAGGGCCTTGACCTTGAGAGTCCATGACGAATCGATGAATCGATGAGATGATTAGGCGTTGATTTGGATTTCTGGTGAATATTTCCGTGTCCTTGAGGTCGGTTGAAGTGCGAGTTCGCTCGGTAGCCCGGCCGCTAGGAGATCGTAGAATGGCGGGGTCAAAACCACAGTAGCGCCGATTGAGAGCGCTTGTCTGTCTCTTGTACAACCTGCTGGTGCTGGAAAGGATATCAGGTTTCACAGCCGATAATTTCACTCAATGAGCGATCTCTAGCATTCATCAATAATCTTGCGTTGACAAAGTCTACTCATGACGACCGAATTGATGCCCTCGGAGATGCTGAATGAGTGACCACAGGGCAAGAGGGAGACCTTAGGGTACGTACTGGCGGGTGAAGCACAGATCAACAATCCAACAAGCTTATCGGACCCCGCTTTACTAAGCAGAAGAGTGTTCCAATTGAGCCTCGAAGCATTTTACCTTAAAGATAAGATCAGGCAAGGGAAGGTGGTGGTGGCACCTGGTTGCAGCCACAGCACACCACTGGCACGCAAGGGTTGAGCTTCTTGGTGGATCGTCCCTTCTTCAACCTCACCGTTCTGTTTCTGTTTCTTGCAAACTCAGGAAGGCATCCTGGTTGCGCCGAACACCCGACGGAATCACAAGGCACGGTCTCGTCGCTGCCTCTTGGGGTCGGCGCCGCGCCTTGCCTTTTTCAACCCCCGTTTCCTCCCTCTTCGTTTTCTTCCGCTTTTCTGCTCTTTCCTTCCGAAACGACCAACACCGAACGCATCCTGCGCTCCCGAGTTCGCATTGCACCCACGCCCCATCCTGCGATCCGCGAACATGTACGAGGACACCTATCGCTCGAGGGAGAGGGGACCTCACGACCGACGAAGATCCCCTCCGAGAGATCACCAGCAATATCCAAACAACGACGCCTATCGCACGCGGCAGGGTAAAGAAACTAAGCTGAGCCTGCGGAGGACATGACCATCTGCAGAACATCTGGCTGGTTTGAGCTTCCGCTAACTTTCCCACGGGCCGACGAGACTATTCTAGATCTCCACCCAGGAATAACCACCACGAGCTGTCCTACGACGACGAGGAGACCCGCTACCGGGATCGGGACCGTGATCGTGGCCGAGAAGAAGAAGAATACCGCGCCAGAGACGACCGCTACTACAATGGATCGGCGCGTGAGGCCTACCAGCCACGTCCTGGATCGAGAGATCAAGGCGGTCGTGGGGATGACCATTTGGATCGCCGTGATGAAGACCCTGAGATACTTCACCCATATGACGGCGACGACCGCGGATCACGTCGTTACGATCGAGGTGGCCGGAGCTACTCTCGCCCTTACTACGACGATGGCCCTCGCCGCGATGATGCCCGACGTGGTCCTGACGAGGATTTTCGTCATTTTTCCCCCTCTCCAGGTGGCAGCCCAGGTCGTTATTCTCGTCGCGATCGTTCTGCATCGCCTCTTCGACAAGCTGGTAATCCGAGTGATACTGTGATCCTCGAGGGTTTGCCCACGGGCCTGTCATTGGAAGACGTTAAGGACTGTCTGTTCAGACAAACGGATTTATCGCAATACCCTTCGGTTGAAGTTCGAGTTCCATCTGGCCGAGGTAAGACAGTCTAGCTGCCAAGACACGATTTCTCCCTTGCTGACACGTAACAGGCCAGCGACGTGCTTTCGTGCAGTTTGAGCAGGTTGACCAGGCGGTCGAATTTGTCAAGGAGCACTATCCCAAGCTCATGCTTGACTTCGCAGGCATGGTTGACGGTGATGCCGATGGCATGACCTCAATGTACATACACTACGCGAGGAACCGTGACGACGGCGAACGGGAGAGTAAGGCTGGGTATGCCCCGAACTGGACTTGCCCGAATTGCGAGTTCTCCAATTATTCCACCAGGAATCGCTGCAAGAACTGCGGCGGCCCACCAACAGGTACTTTTGATACGATGTCGACATGCTGCTGAAGGCCCGAAGCTGACCGCAACAGACCCGTCTCAATACCGTCACCTCCTGACCGGCGAAAGCGATGCAGCTGATGCGCCATCCCAGATTCTGGTGTTCTTTCCACTTGCGGGCTCTGTCACAGAAGACGTGCTTGCCGCCGGTGCTGCAAAGCTAGAACTGGCGCAAAAGCCCGCGGCGCCAAGGAACTCTGGAGAACCACCAAAGCTGAAGTCCACGGCGCCAACTGGCGATGCATCGGGATATGGCGCAAAGCCTGGCTCGCTGCATCGCATCTTTTTGATGCGAGATCAAGACACGAACGAATCATTCAATTTTGGATTTGCCGAGTTCTGGACTGTCGAAGATGCTCTCGCCGCCATGCAAAAGTTCAAGATGATGCGCGAGTTCACCATCGCTGGGAAGCCAGTCACGGTGTCGACCATCCATCTGGGTGTATTCGTACCTGAAATGAGAGACGTCACGCGCGCTATCGAACACATCTCGTTTAACCCACTTTTCAACCCAGCCATTCGAGTCAAATACTGGGAGCCCCATGTATTTCCCAGTGAGAAGGTCATCACTGAGACACCTCCAGGAGGTACATCCAGTAACGACAAGACGGATGCGAATGATGAGGCGAAGAAGACCAAGAAGCGCAAGGCTGAAGGAAGCCTTGCATCTGCAGCTACGAAAAAGTCCGCGCCAATGGCGGGGCAGATGGCCTTTTGGCAGAGACGACACGACGAAATCCATGAAGGCAAGAAGCCTACAGACCCTGCCGATGGTGACGGCAGCGCGGAAGAGCGCGCACCAGTCAAGATATCTTTGTCTGGGGCCAATGCCATTTCGACCGGCCCAATCAAGATTTCGCTGACAGGAGCGAGTCTGTCCAACCCTGCCCCGCCCGCGACATCACATTCGGCAGAACCGTCGACGGCCCCTACTTCGACTGGTGCTGTAAGCCCCGAGCAGCCTGCTTCGCCGACAGTATCATACGTCGACAGGGAAAAGGTGTGCTGTCTGCTATGCATGATGAAGTATAAGTCTCTGGACGACCTCAACACTCATGAGAAGTCAAGAAACCACAAAAATGCCATGGCAGACGAGGAAAAGGTCAAGGCTGCCAAGCCCCGTCTTGCCGCCCGCGACAAGAGAATGTCGAAGCAGACCGAGGAACAGCCTAAGAACGAAGAGTCGGGCCCTCAATATCGCGACCGTGCGAAGGAACGCAGAGAGGTTTTCAACCAGCCATCCAAACCCAAACCTTTGGCTCAGAACACAAAGTCTGCGCGAAGGGAGGACAAGCCGTCTCATGCACCCGCCGAGAAGACGCCGCCTCCGCAGCCGTCCAAGGGCGCAGGGATGTTGGCCAAGATGGGCTGGAGCACCGGTCAGGGCTTGGGCGCCAACGCCGACGGACGCACCGAGGTGATTGCGACACATGCGTACCAGGAAGGCGTTGGTCTCGGTGCAGAGGGCGGTAACCTGGGCGATGCGGCGGAGCTGGCCCAGCGCAAGACGAAGAACAGCTATGCCGAGTACGTGAACTCGGTGCAGGACAGAGCCCGGGAGAGATACAACAAGATGGGCTAGAGGCCGCATAGGCACGCAGCCAGGGTGGCTGCTTTTTGTAGATACAATGTATTGTGAAGTAATAATGGCACAAGAACTAACTACCCTTTCATCGAAATCATACCTGCCTTATGAGCTCTGCATTCCGCGTTCCCCTCCGTGCTAGTCATGCCCTCAGTCCAACAATGTGAGTGAAGTTCCCGACTCGGGCATACCCATCACATGTAAGATGGAAAGGTGTATGCTGGACTGGACTAACACATTGTCCTCGTCGCCATAATCGCTCTCACCATCGTCTTCGATACCCAACACTTTCGTAAATCAAAACGGGAACTAGAAAGTGGAGTTTCTTTTCGCGCTGTCCATCTTACGACTACGTACACCACATGTTACGATTTGACACTTGAGATCTCGCCCAGCATAATACGCGTGTCGAAGATTTACATGGTGAGCAATGGTAGATCCCAACATTGCGATTATGGTAACAGAAGCATCCAGGGGCGCCACCTGAATCATCCGTCTTTGAGCATTGATATTTTCATTGAATAACGCGGGCGAAGCGTCCCGATAAGAATATGCATAAACTTAAAAGTCAACAACCTTGAGGCGGGCCTGCACATCTTCCGGGAACTCCTCCTTCTTGACGATGCCCATCAGAACACAGTCGCCCAGGAAGAAGAAGGCCCGCTCTTGAGCGTAGCTGAGGTAGTCGTATTCATCTCCAGCCTCGGCCTCGGCCTCCGCAACGGCCTGACACTCCGCCTTGGCGGCCTCGTCGCCCGCAGCGGCCGCCGCCTCGTTCTGCGCCTGCTTCTCCTGCTGCTCCTTCTCCTCGGGCGACTCGAACCCGGGAACCTTGGCCTGAATGATACCCCAGGCGACCCACTGCGCGCTATTGATACCGCGCCAGAGGCGGGTCTCCTCATAGAGCTCCTTAACCTCCTCTTCAATGGCCTCATCTGCACGGCGCTCTTCTTCCTTCCAGTGTCCTGGGGGCACGCGGGCGTCGAGCATGAACTCAACGATGGAGCTGGATGAGGTGGTAGGGAGGAGAGCCGGCGTGGTGCTGCCTACAGGAGCGCCATCGGCGGGTGCGAGACGAGGGGTAGAGGCGCCGCCGTGAGGGTACTGCGGCCGGTGCTCGACGTACGCTTTTAGGAACCGGCGCTGCTCCTGGATTGTTGGGTAGCGGGCCGTGTTGCAGAGATAGGGTGCGGCTTCGTAGTGGTAGTCGTAGGCCCATTCTGTGAAGTGATTGGCAAACTCGAGGCCTGGAACGTTGGCTGCGGCGTATTCGAAGTCGATGACGATGAGCTGCTTGTGTTCGTTTGCTGGTTGGAGGAGAGGGGACTTTTCATCGTCCGGGCGCATGCGGAGAATGTTACCATATTGGGTCTATCTGTGTTAGTTGCAGACGTGAGAGAGGGGGGCCAAATGTGCTTACATCGTTGTGGGCAAAGACGAGACGCTCACGGATTCCTTGGGAACCTTTGTAGGCCTTGACGACCAGCTCGCGGTACCTCTCGTACAGAGCCTTGAACTGTGCCCATTCCACGCCGCAGACGTAGCCTTGGCCGGAGAAGACGCTAGATCCACGGCGCACATCTTCGTCGAGAGCGAGGATCTTCTTCTCGACGTTACCGAGCCAAGTATCCCAGTTCTTGAACACTGCAGCACCTTCATTCTTCTCCTTCTCCAAGACATCAATACCATCGTGAAGTTCCCTCATACGCTTGGCAATCTGCTTTGACGTGTCTGGCTCTCGCAGATCCTTGGGCGTGAGGGTGATTGAGTTGAAGTACTGCTCAAAACGGCCGTTTGTGAAGCATCCGAGGAGTCTCGGGCCAATCTTCTTACGCGCCAATCGGCGGAGCACGCTGAGCTCGTTTTCACGGTCAATCAAGTGCTCAAGGCCGTAGATTCGGAGGAGGAGCTTCGGGGGAGGCTTTCTGCCAGAGGCGGCGTCATCCAGATCCGTGGGAGGCGAAACCACATATACGGCGTTGGTGAGCGCTCCGCTCAAGCGCTGAACGGAAAGGCGGTTGCCGCAGTCCAGCGGAACTCTTCTCCAGCCCTTGATCCTGAGTGTGTGTGCGAGGCGTACAATTTCATTCTTGAAGATCGCCCAGGCCTTCTCCTTGTCGTCCACCTTGCCGCCCAGGGACAGGTCGTCGGTGCTCTTGCCCGCATTGTAGCTGAGAGTCTTTGAGTTGTCCAGGACGGCATCGCAAGTAGGAACAACAACGTCACCGTCGATGTAGTCAGTATCGGAGCTTGCCGTCCTATGAAGCATGCTGCGCGAGATGGACTTCTTGAGGCGGCCGGAGGTGCGTCTACCAAGTCTGGGGCCAGACTGTGGAACAGAGCTGATGCCCAAGGACGCCATACTTTCGTCAATGATCTTTTGCAGTCTGTCGAATGACACGTCGCTGGAGTCAGAGTCGATGGAGTCTGATCGGGAGCGCGGGGCTGCCTGGGATACAGGCTCAGCTTGAGTTTCGGCCTTGGTCTTTGACTGGGGGGAGCGGCGGCGAGGAGAAGTCTTGCTCTTGCGAGCAGCCTTCTTTTTCTTCTCATGCTCAAGCCAGTCGCTCAGTTGAGCCAGTAGCTTCTGGCTCTGGTACACATGCCTTTGGCCATGGCGGTGCTGGTGCTGATGCTGCTGGGAGGCGGCGATTTCCTCGGGAGATTGAACAGGCTCCAGGACCGGGGACGAGCGGGACGAGGACTCGGAAAAAGAGGGCAGACGGCCAGTCAGTCTCTTGGCCATGTTGGCGGCGTATTGTCTCTTGTGATGAGCCTGGTGCTCGGCATTGGGAGCAGCTACAGTCTCAGCCTCTGGCTCGGCGATTTGGACGACTGTAAGGGTGTTAGCAAGTCTTGGCTCATTACATCACAAGCCCAGCGACGATACCGGTCCATCAAGCCTTGTCGGTGGTAGGTATGATGCAAACAGGCGCGAAGCGTCATTGAGTGACCCGGGCAAAAATTGAGTGAGAGGTCACCGCAGCTGATTGCCAAAGACATCGACGTGAGCCCTCTCTTATTCCCATGAGGGCAGCACGATACCACTTGATGTAGATGCCGGGCCTGTATGATTTCAGGTTATGACGGAGGAGGCGAATGTTCAAGACTAACCTTTGCCGGGACTTGCGACTGAGGAGGACTTGTCCGTCTCGTCGTCTGTTTTCAAGGCTGAGCGCAGAGGCAAGCCGTTGAGATGCAGCGAAGAAGAGGAGGAGGACATTGTGGCGACGAGGGCACGCGACAGCGACAGGCGACTTTTATGAGGACAAGGGTCTCCAGGGTAGGTAGGATTACTGTTGTGCGCGTTGTGCTAGTGGCTCGGTCAGAGAGACACAACGTCTCTGGGGCGGAACGAGGTGCCGGAAGCAGTCGTCGGTGAGGAATATGGAAGATTGTCTCGTGTGTGGTGCGGTGAGGTGAGAGGTGACAGATTGCGGCTGGCGCTCGGGGCAGACAGATCAGGGACGATAGAATGTCTTATCGGAGCAGAGCCAACGAGGGGCTCGTGGGGCAGCAAGAACGGGATGGGCCCCCCGGCTAGGGATGTACCTTTCTGGCTTGTGACGGATAACGGGGCGCTGCGCTGTTGGGGTAAGGTAATACAGCGTAGGTGTGTAGCTTGGGGCGCGAGGAGGAATAAGACGGATGGGACGATGGGCGCAGCGGCTAAGTTGTTGGCGAAGGCGACAGTTGCGTGTTGCGCAGGGTTTGTCGATCAAGAGTTGGGAAGGATGACAGCCAAAGCATGCATGTAAGGTACGAAGTTATTGGTGGTCTGGAACTGGAACTGGTCTGAGGCCGCGTAGGAGGTTCAGACGAAGATGGATAGGCAGACAGAGAGACAGACAGAGGTGGCGTCGAAATGTGTGCCCGCAGCAAAATGGAAAGTTGTCGTGTGGTGCGAGGTTGGATGCAGAAAAAAGACAAGGTCGCATTTTTCCCAAGAACCAGAAAAGGACCCCAGGGACTTTTACCAGAACAAGAGGACTGCAGCTTGCATCGGCTACCAAGCCAAGCAGGCGCAGGGGAGGAGGGGAAGGAATGACCGAGACCCGGGTCCTCCTGCTTGTCTCCCGTCCCCCAACTCCAGCCATTCATCGCCTAATTATTCGGACAGGTTTGGGCAGTCTCGTGGGCCATTGACTGTTTGGTGACCGAGCCGTGGGGAGAGGCAAGGGGAGGGGAAGCTCACACCCGGCAGCACTCAGTGACTGTGGAGGGGTAACACAAGGCGGTGGAGTTCAGATTTGCGCCGGTCAGGTGCATGTGGTGGGGCCCACTTCAGCTTCTGCCATCAATCTCTCCCGTCCCAGTGCTGAGGCCTGCAAAGTTGCTGCTGCTGCCGCACCACAGAAATTCCATCGCGTTCCAAGCATCCCCTCAGCACACCCCTGCCACCGCCCACGACAGGGCCCAGCCAGACTCGACTCGAGAGCTCAGGGCCATGCGAGTCGTTGCTATCCTAATCGTCGCACACACCGAGGCATCTGGCGATGGTCTTCAACACCAACAAAAAGATGGTGCATGGCCAGTTACTCGTTTGACAGGTTGCCCCCAACACCACACTTCAACAAGGCAGACGACGCCTCAGCCCAACGCCACGCTATCTTGGACAATTTGACAGTCACCGATGGCAGGCCGTGACGTCAATTGGACCCTGCCGTCCAGTCGGGAGCTCCCGACCCTTGCCTCGACCTGCTTGGTTTCTTTGCATGTGACGTACTGCAGCGAGTCCCGACCACACAGCATCCTGCGAAACATCAACCCAAGTCTAAGCCAACCACGGCCAGATCTGACCAGCATTTCACTGGTCAATCACCGTTTGACATTTGACCACGCGCCTTCCTCCGTCTCGTCACTTGTGGCACAGCAAAAGCCTGGATACCTCAGCCACTTGGTTGTATACACCGTCTGATGTTTACTTTCTTGTCCAATTCGTTATTCCAACTACAGGCTATACACCACAGACTGCAGATCAAGGTACAGACCTCTAAATATTGACTGGCCTTCCC
The DNA here is from genome assembly GCA_025327135.1 of Colletotrichum sp. SAR 10_71. Classification (NCBI taxonomy): domain Eukaryota; kingdom Fungi; phylum Ascomycota; class Sordariomycetes; order Glomerellales; family Glomerellaceae; genus Colletotrichum; species Colletotrichum sp. SAR 10_71. The sequence goes on along the minus strand of JAKMWS010000041.1, from coordinate 28,221 downwards.
TCCCTCTTCAGCGCCCACTCAACCGCCCGCTTGACATCATCCACAATCATCTTGGGCGTGTGCGTCGGTGACCCCCTCTCCTGGCTCCAGACGCCCGTCTTGACCAGCACCGATGCCCATTCCGTCTCTTTGCTGCTAAAGTCATTGGCTCCCCTGATATCGCTTTCCGGGTTATCGCCCACCATGTAAACCGTCTTCAACGGCGCCGCAGACCCTTGCCCGCCCTGCTTCCCCAGCAACGCCTGGCGATGCGCGTTGAGCACCCGCTCCGCATACTTGTACGTCGTCGCAAACGGCTTGCCAAACACCGTCCGCTGCAGCTCCACTCCGCCGGACACCTCCGACCAAACCCCCGCCACGGCCGCCTGGAACGCCCCCTGCCCGAACCTCGGTTGGTGGTACGTCGTCGACCAGAACAGGTCCGCGTTCGAGAAGATGAGCGGCGGCTGCCCGTCCTGCTGCCACCCGCGGTTGGGCAGCGCCTTGTCGCCGTTCTTGGACGAATACGTCCCCGGGATGCCGTCGCGCGAGAGGAGCAGGTCCGTGATGATCTGGATGTCGAGCGCCCAGTCGCGTGGGTCGTTGAAGACAAACATGGCGTCGATCTTGAGCGCGTCCGCGTCGCGCATGTTGCCGCTGTGGATCGGCTTCGGCAGCGGCTCCGCCGTCTCGGCGTAGACCTGCTTCATCAGGCGCTCAAATGGGAAGACGTCGGGGTGCGCGCCGATGATGTCTGCCGGGGTAACCACGTTCTTGAAGCCGTACCTGCGCTATCGTCAGCATGGCGCATTCTAGCTTTGCCAAAGTATCAAGAACTCACAGCTTTGCAATCTCTCGGCACTTCTTGGCGTCGGCCCCCGTCAGGAAGATGGTCTTGTCGCCGAGACCCTCGGGGCCTTGCACCAGCTCCTGGAACGGGGTGTGCGATTGGACAAAGTTGTCCACCGACAGCTGCACGCCGAGCTTGTCGCTGAGATCCTGCACGCGGACAGCCTCGGGCTTGCCTCCGCCGTTAGTCAGGAGAATGAAAGGGATGTTGTTGTCGTTGAGGAACTGCAGTGACTCGGCCGCCCCGGGAATGGGCTTGGCCACGTGCAACAAGACGCCGTCGATGCTGTTATCATTATCAGCTGAGGCTCTCAACTATGGCAGGCGAAACTCATATCGAGTCGAGATGTTGACTCACTCAAACGCAAATGCAAAAGACGGTGTCTCGCCCGCCTCGAAAACACGCTTCTTGCTGCTGAAGCTTCGATGCGATCCCGCCACCCTGCACACCTCCCCAGCAACAGGCCGTGACGCCGTCGTCCTCAAGCTCGTGAATCTCCTCTCATGGCTGGCTGTACTAGCAGACGCAACCCTGAACGGAGCTTGCGAGCTTGAGCTCCCGAACGGTCTCGCCAGCCTTCCAAGGCCGCTGCTAACCCTAATCGCCTGCCTCATTGTCCTAGAGTTTCCTGCCAAAATCAACGACGTGCAATACCCCGCATAGTTGGGACGAAAAAGTATATGGAGGTTGAAGTTTGGTGAGTGAACGTTGACCGAGTTGCTTGTTGGATAGATAGGTAAGCTGCCCGGTGCGTTGAGCTTCCTCCCAATCACCCCCGCCATCCCCTGCGACGCGACGGGACCCCCTGTCGCAAAACTCCACCCCGCTAATTTTAGTGGCGAGACCCGGGGGCTGCAGCGGGCGGCGGCGGGGTGCGGTGCATCGAGAGCTTGGAGATTGCAACGCTCTTCGTTGACGTGATACGCTTCTGGAAGTCTTGGCTACATCTGTGAGGCTTTTCTTCCGGAGAATCGCCATTGCAACTGCAAGTGTCTGGTGATTCTTAATTTGACGTACGTGTGTGGTAGGCCACTTCGCTGGGTGACAAGAACGAGACCGCGCGGGGTAGCATGTTCAGGTCTTCGGAACAACCCTGGACATTCGAATACTCCCAGTCGATAATAGAAGCTGAGTAGAATGGATACAGTTATATTCTTAACCCGCCCTGTTACAACACTTGAAAGACATTCTTCTAAAGTACTGCAAAACTTCAAGCGCATCGCCCCGGCCGCATCTCAGGCGCAATGCCAATACGCACTGTGGCTTCAACCTGCTTGTGTTGTGATGGTATTACAGTGATTGAGTGGTCTCAGAGCCGATTGCTCAAGATTCTATGCCCATAGACAGCTACTGGTACATATTACACATTCCAGGCCAATGCCTACGTCTCCATTTTTGTGTCTTCTGTTGGTTTTTCCCCCCTCCACGCCTTTACTCCTTCTTCCACTCGCCCGTCCAGTCCTTCATGTGGTCCAGGATGATCTTGGCCGCGGCCGACGGCGAGTGCTGGCGACCCAGGGCCTCCACGAAGTCGCCCTCGGGGTCCATCAGGTAGAAGTATATGCTGTGGTCCACCAGGTAGTCCTGCCCGGGCTTGACGTGCTGCGGGGTGCTGAAGTAGACGCGGTACAGCTTGCACATGGCCTTGATCTCGTCGTAGGTGCCCGTCAGGCCGATGAACTTGGGGTGGAACTCGGAGAGGTACTCCTTGAGCACCTCGGGGGTGTCGCGCTCCGGGTCGCAGGTGATGAAGAGGGGGATCACGGAGCCGGGCCGCTTCTCCTCGACGAGGTCGAACATTTGCGCCATCTTGTCGAGCTCGTCGGGGCAGATGTCGGGGCAGTGCGAGAAGCCAAAGTAGACCTGGGGCGCATTTCATGTCAGCTATGTTTTGGTTTGGCGGTCGAGGGTCCAAGTAAGGTGGAGGTTTACCAATGCGTAGCGGCCCTTCATGTCATCGCTGGTGAACTTGTTGCCGTCCTGGTCGATCAACGAGAAGTCGCCTCCAACCTTGGGTCGGCCGATACCCTTGGTCGCCTCAGCGATGCGCTTGCGCTCCATGCGCTGCTTCTCGTGCTCAAAGTACCACGTCAAGCCGGCGCCGGTTCCCACGAACAGAAGGCCGGCTTTCCATGAAAAAGGCTGTTCGACACCATGATTAGCTGCCGTCCCGTCCTGTCCCAGCACTGAAATCATGGGTTGCGCCTTACTCCCGCTCTATATCTGCTCTTTGCCTCCTCCACAGTCTTGTACGTCTTCGTCCTCCTTTGCGCCGGGGCAGGCCTCGTCTGGAACATGGTCGGTGCGGCAGTCGGCCGGGTCTGCTTAGGAATCGCCGCTTGAGAGATGCATCGTCGGCATTGTCGGGAGGGCGTGGAGAGGAGAGACTTCCAAAGCCTCGAGGAGGCTGTTGCGTGCGACATGGCGAGAGGCGGACCGGGAGTTCGTCAATTGGCAATGGAGTCGTTTCTGGGATGCTGCAGCCCTTGGGTCGAACCTCGAAATCGTAAGATCGAAAAGCTCTCGGTGAGCTCCAAAAATCGATACCCGGATCAACAGTCGGGGCGCTTCAGCGAGAGCGCTGAGGTCAGGCTGCTACACCGAGAATCTTACCGAGGAAATGTGGGTCACTGAGAAGCTTGGGGACTCCATAAGGTAGTGTGTGTTGCTGCGTCCTTCATCCATCTTCAACAACATCCTGCCAAATCACCAAATAATGTCATTCATCAGATTCTGACTTCAAACTCATCAGTATCATACCCATTTTGATTTGGATTTTCATTACCATTCATCGGAGAAAGGTCACAAAGTACCGTGAGCTATGGACTCAGATGTGGACCAGAAGGTCAATGGCCGCCAAAATGAGGACCATGAGATGAAAGACGTGCCAGCCCAGCACACATCTTCTTCACAAGGAACATCTCAATCAGCACCTCCACAACAACCGAACCCCGAGGCAAAATCTGCCACACTTCCGTCAGGCACCAGTCACCCTCCTTCCTCAACCCAAACAACGACAATGGATCCTCCCTCACCCGCGCCCCACCTCAACAACACCATCATGGAGACCACAGAAAAGCCAACGGAGCCTCAAAAGATTGCGAACAAAAAGAGGGGAACAGCGACTGTCAAGAAAACGCCAAAGAGACTCAAGGGAAGCGGCCCCTCAAAGAGCGCAAAGACCAAGAAGCAGTCGGACACCGCCTCCACCACCCAGGACGAACCTGACCACGACCATAATACGGAGGAGCTGGATGAATCTGACAATGGTCCCTACTGCATATGCCGCGGACCTGACGACCACAGATTCATGATAGCATGCGACATTTGTGAGGACTGGTTTCACGGAGAGTGTGTCGACATTGACAAGGACGTGGGTGAGAACCTCATCCACAGATTTGTATGTCCCAACTGCAGGGACGAGAGCAAGCAGGTCGTCTCTATTTTCAAGCTCAAGTGCAGCTTACCTTCCTGCAAGAAGGCCATCAGGAAGGACGAGGCTGGCCAGGCGACGGCTTTCTGCTCCGAAGAGCACAGCCAGCTGTGGTGGGAGATGATGATCGCAGCGGCGCCTAAGCCCAAGAGGAAGGCCAAGGATCCGCGCGAACTCGAGGGTCAGTCTGAGTTGATCGCCGTCTTGAATAGCAGTCTCGCCGGCGTCGGCCCAGACGGCAAGTTCAGGATCAGCACCAAGCCCTTCACCACACCTGCTACTGGAGGTATGCATATACACCCAACCCCGTCGTCCTACATGGCTTTAGCCTACTAACGCCTTTTGGCAGTTGAGAGTTCTGATTCAAAGGGTAAGGCTCTCGCCCCCGGCATCCTGACGGAGGAGGAGGAGGCCATCCTCAAGGCCTCCGCCGCCGACCGCTACAGCATGGGCGAGCAGACGGTGCTCTGCACGAAGATGCTGCAGCTCCTGGACATGGCTAACGATCGGCGGAAGGAGCTCATCGCGGCCAAGCAGCTTGAGGACGCCGCGTGCGGGTACGACTTCCGGCTCGACCAGGTCGGCGTCGTGGGGCCGTTCGCGCACTGGCTCGAGACGGACGAGTCGGCCAAGAAGATCTTCAAGACGGGCAAGCTGGACGCCGGCAGCCGCCTGACGGGCGACGACCGGAACATCTGCGACAAGAAGCGCTGCAAGACACACTCGGGCTGGTTCTCCATGCACACTAGGGACGTGAAGCACCTGCAGAAGCTGCTGGCGGACGACGCGAACAAGATGCTCGAGCGGGAGCGGCTGATCAAGGACGCGGCGGTGGAGAGGAAGCTGCGCAAGGAGGCGGAGCGAAGTACTGTGCGCAGTTTCCTTGACGATGGTTCGATGGGTCCGGCTGAAGTTATGTGAGGGCTTGAGAGATATCAGAAGGGTTGTTGTCGTATTTTCGTTACTTGGCGGTTGGCGTTTGTAAGGGTTGCATGAATCGCCAGATATGGGAGAAAAGTTGTACGCGTCGGTTTCTAGCTGGTACGAGAAGATCACGCATTCTTGTAGATGTGTTAGTAGTGAGGCAATCACTAGACTTAAGTAGCACCTCCCAAAGGTCAGATACCTTTAATCATCCATAGTTAGGATGCAATTTGTCTCTACCGTCTAAGGCTTCTTGTGTAACGTCTATGCATCCAGCTTGAGACGATCAAGCATCACGTCAATCTTGCCCAGGAGAATCTGGTAGTTGATGGCGTCCGATGCGAATTCGTCTTCCGCCATCTCGCCGCCCAGTGTCTTCACGCCCTCCCCGTCGCCATTCTGAACCGGCACCTCATCCTTCTTCGCCTGAACAGGCACAGGCTCACCCTTCCCATCGACCTGCTCGCTCTGCGCCGCAATCGTCTCGGCCATGGCAGCGTTGATCTCGCCCTGCTCGTCCATCATGTCCTCCAGATTGGCGTCTTCGAACCGCAGACGGAACCGCTCGCCGAGGTAATACCGGATGTCGTCAAGCAGCTCAATCGTGTCCGTCTCCTGACGATTCTTGATGCGCGACGCACTCTCGTTGATCAGCTCCGCAAAGTCGGGCTCGTCAATGTAATCCTCCAGCCGGTGGGCCAGGTACCGCGCCGCGAACTCTTCCAGCCGCTGCACGCGCAGGTCCCACGCGGCGTGGATCACATCGTAGATGTTGATGGGCTCCATCTCCTCCTCCTCCCCTTCGCCGTGGGTGCGGTCGATGAGCGCGTTGCTGGTGCCGCTGCCGAGCGTGCTGATGGCCTGCGCCGCCTTCGTCTTGAGCTTGTCGAGGAACAGGATGTCGGCGGTGTAGAGCAGGTCCAGGGCGAGCTCGAGCGGGCAGTCGACCTTTTCGGTGTAGAGGAACGTGAGCACGATCTCGAGCACGTCCGGGTTGCAGTCCACGGTCACAACGTGCAGGTGCTCCGAGTCCTGGGCCTCCTTGAACTCGCTCGAGAACATGGTCTCGAAGTAGGGGCTGCGGATGAGGATGGCCTTGTGCACGGGGTAGACGACGGAGCGCCTGGGTTTCTTTGCGGGCTTGCCGCCGTCCCCGTTGGGTGCGGGGCCGAGGGGGATGCCGATGTGGTTGGCGACGGTTTCGGTCTCCTCGGTGGTGTCGTCGGTGCCGTCTTCGCCCTCTGGTTCGTGTGCGCAGAGGAGGCAGTCTGCGAAGATGGAGTTGTCGTGGCGCCACTTGATGTCGTTTACGCGCCTCGTCTCGACGACCATCTTGTGGCCGAGGACCTTTTCCCGGTAGAACTGCTCAACCTGGCGCTGGGCGCGCTGCACCTCATCCTGGTACCGTTGACGAGCGAGACGGCGGTCATTCCCGGCGAGGATTGCCTCCCACAGCTGCTCGATCTCAAGGTAGTCGCTGAGCTTATCAACGCCGATGAGAACGTCCTCCTCCGTCACAGTGCTCCGGGCGTCGACCAGATCCCTGGGCACCTCGCCGAGGTACAGGTAGCGCAGCGCGACCTGGAAGGACTCCACAGGGATGGTCGCCGGGAGCTCGTACTTTACTCTCTCGGGCGCATCGGCGAGCTTCTTGCGGAAGTAGGGCGTCCGCGCCGCGAGGAGGAACTTGTGCAGCTCGAACGACTGCGAGGCCGCGATTAAGCTAATGTCTGCCGTCCTGGGCACGGATTTTGTAAGCAGGGTTGTGATGTGGCCGGCCCATGGTTGAAGCGGATCTGTTGATTTGGAGTAGTCGTACTCCAGCAGCAGGTTTCGTATCCTGTCGTTGAGGGCGTTGTAGATGCAACGCTCGCCTTGGAATGTGTTCCTCTCCGCCAGGGCACCTGATGGTCTCAACTCAGCCACGGCATTCTCTTTCCAAATGCGGAAGGAGGAAGAGGCTCACCGGATTCCAGAAGGAGCTGGACAAGCTCGAGATGGCCACACAGACTGGCCTTGACACCTATCGTCAGTGACATCCGAGCGACGCCTCTTTCCCGGCTGAGGGGGTTACGGGCTTAGCTTACAATGATCAAGGGCGTGTAGTCAAAGCGGTCCTTGCCATTGATGTTTACCCCGGCCGAGATCAGCTCCTGACATGTTTTCAGATCACCCCGTCTGCAGGCTAGGAGGAACGCCTCAAACTCGGTCGACTGGTCGAGGGGGTTATCCTCCTTCAGGACGCCGCTCTTGATCAATTCATTTTCATTCTTGAGCTGTGTTTCAAGTTCATCTTTCCGGAGCACCATGTTTGCTGATTACTGGATAAAGACACAGCCTCTCTATACCGGGACAAAAAAGAAGTAACCCAAGGAAACACCAACAATTATGCAAGGAAGAATTGAAAACCTCAGAATTGCATCCAGGGCAATGGGGACAATGAAGATGTCACAGTCAAGTCCGATATCTCCATTCAAGGTCGCCTCCGCACGGGCCACTGATTCCCTTACGTGATGCCTTCTCTGTGCCTTCCAGTTGGTGCATCACCACTACTACCGCTGCCCCACCATTGAACCCCTCTACAGGGATATGCTCCCTTTATCGATAGGCGGCTGGATTATCCGCCCTCCGACACTAGCGTGGTTGCCATGGCACCCGCCCCAGTCCGACCCAGATTGTTTACCGAGCCCAGACGGGCCCTGTTAGTCGACCTGCCTTGCCGTGCACCCAAGTTCACAGCTTTGACTTCAGAAGTGCAGCTCTTCCCGTTCAACACCACCACCAATCTTGATACTAACCACAGCAGGTCTTGCGTCGTCGCTTCCAATTGCCTCTCCTCTTCTATGGATACAAAGAACCGTTTCTTTTAATCAAGTTTATTGCGCGTTGTGTCCAAGATGACTTCAGAGGCGGAAAAGTACGAGGTGCTGGAGAAAATCGGTATGCACACCCATTCACAAAGCTCTGCAGCTTCCTCCGGAGAGCTTCCAACTGACAAAAACACATAGGCCATGGCTCCTTTGGCATCATCCGGAAGGTGCGACGGAAGCAGGACGGCCTCGTCATGTGTCGCAAGGAAATTAGCTACCTCAAGATGTCGCAGAAGGAGCGCGAGCAGCTCCACGCCGAATTCCAGATTCTCTCGACCCTCCGCCACCAGAATATCGTAGGCTACTACCATCGCGAGCACCTCAAGTCAACACAAGACCTCCACCTCTACATGGAGTACTGCGGCAATGGCGACCTCGGCCGGGTCATCAGGGATTTGGCTGTCAAGGGACAGCGCGCGCAAGAGTCTTTCGTCTGGAGCATCTTTTCGCAGCTGGTTACTGCACTCTACAGATGCCACTACGGCATCGACCCTCCCGAGGTTGGCAGCAATGTTCTGGGTCTCTTCAGCACGGCTTCGAAGCCCAAGACGCCGCCCGGCACCATGACTATCCTGCATCGCGATCTGAAGCCCGAGAATGGTAAGTGTTGCCAGGCCACCCAGTCTCTTCTAACTTGACTAACCGCATTTGTGCAGTCTTCCTGGGAGAAGACAACTCCGTGAAGCTTGGCGACTTTGGCCTGTCCAAGATGATCCAGTCCCACGACTTCGCTTCGACCTACGTCGGAACCCCCTTCTACATGTCGCCCGAGATTTGCGCCGCCGAGAAGTACACCCTCAAGTCCGACATCTGGTCATTGGGATGCATCATCTATGAGCTCTGCGCGCGAGAGCCCCCGTTCAACGCCAAGTCGCACTTCCAGCTGGTGCAGAAGATTAAGGAGGGCAAGGTCTCGCCGCTGCCCAGCTGCTATTCGAGCGAGCTCATGGGCTGCATCAAGGACTGCCTGAGAGTCAACCCTGACCACCGCCCCGACACCGCGCAACTGCTCAACCTCCCCGTCGTCCGTCTGATGAGGAAGGAGAGGGAAGTTGTCGAGCTCAACAAGGTCATCAAGACCAAGGAGGATTCGTTTGCACGCCGCGAAAAGGACCTGCAGGAGAAGATTGCCGCGTTTGAGGCTGACAAGGCCTCTGTTAAGCAGGAGGTCGACGCCTCGCTGCGCAGAGAATGGGAGGTCAAGGCGCGTCTCGAGATCGATCGTCAGATCAACCAGGAGATCGAGGCCCTCCGCAAGAGATTCGAGAGCGAGGTTCAGGCCCGCGTTGAGGCCGAGCTTCAGAAGAAGGCCACCGAGACGGCCCAGGCTCAAGATCTTGCCACGTCGCAGACGAAGTCTGACTACCCCAGATCATCCGTTGGCAACGCCAGTGGCGACGAGGAGTTCTCATCCTCTACAGACCTCACCGATATCTCGACGGAAAGCCCCGTCGCAAGCAACGAGTTAAAGAAGGTTACTCGCACCCCATTCGGCCGAGCGCAGACCATGTTCGTCGGCGGTATGGGAACTCCCATGGACATCGAGATGGCGTCTCCTTCACCTATTGCCATCGCTTCCCTGTCCCTCTCCCCCCGACGGAATGCGGCCACCAAGGTGCCTAACGCTCACACTGGTAACCTCTTCTCATCGAAAGCTGCCACCGAGGACCCTGTCTGGGATCTGGCTCGCGACACCATCAGCATCGATTCTGACGACGAGGACATCGTCCCCTCCCCTACTCGCAACATCAAGTCGCGACAGAACCCTTTCACGTCCAAGAACCGCCCGGTTCTTACCTCTCAGAAGTCTGTCCCCATTACTCGCGTCAAGCCCCAGGCTTCTTCGACAGCATTGAACCAAAACAAGACGCTGCCTGCTCTGCCTAATATGGCTTCGAACCCCGATCTGGGCCGCGGCCTGCGCGAGCGGTGCCCGTCCCCCAACCGCCGTCTGAGTAAGATCCCTTCGGCGTCGAACTTGGCGTCGGCCGCCAACGGCAGCGAATCCCCTGGCGGTCTTTCCCGCAAGAACTCTACCAAGAAGGATCAGGAGCCCCTTGGTAAGGTTGCGGCGAAGAACAACATCAAGGGCAGAACCCTCGTTGAGCTCCAGCAGGCTCGCGCAGGTGGTCGCCCTCTCTCTGCTGTGCTGTCCGGCGGCGAGAACATCAGCCCTAAGCGGGCGTTCAAGGACCGCATTGCGGACCGACGATCCAGCGGCGGCGAGCCGGCCGCGGTGTGGGATCCTGAGCGGGACGAGATGCCTAGTCCGTTCCTGGTGCGACGCAAGCCCATGGCCAGAGTCTAAGATTCTTTTCCTTTTGGCATTACATGAGCGTTGGGTGGCGAAGATACCATAGCATTCACACGGGTCATTCATTTGTTGTTCTTCTTGTCATTACCTCATTACCCCTCTCATTTGTTCTGACGGCACCGAAGAAAAAAGTCTGGAGGAGTACTGCTCCGTTGGAGATAATTGTGGGTGTTTATAACACACAACTGCCCTTGAGTCCTGGTGATGACCAGACGGGACTCTCGGACATGCACACTTATGAAGATGAAGTTTTTTTTCGGAGGTGTTGGAAAGGGATGGGACGGTGTTGCCGCACTCGGCTGGGTGTCATTTACATTGCAGACGTTGTTTTACGGCGTTTGGGTAGATTGTTGGCTGCTTTGTACATACATGTTGCATACGGGAACTGCAGTTGTAGTTTTATTACGAACAGATATCCTACTTTCCAGACGAGTTTTGCTATCCGGGTGAACCACTACCTATGAGCAATGGTAAAGCGAATCCCCTCATCATCCTTGTTGTTATTATCGTTGTCGTCTTTGCCGCCGCCGCCGTCGTCCTTTTGTCTTTGCTGTCTCCATTCTTAGCACTACTGTTATCCTACTATCACTTCCCCCATCGATCGCTATTACTCTCCTGTATAGCAGTCTTCCGGATACGTCTTGTGTCTCTCTGCCACATGCGGTGGTGACACGCAATGCAATACTCCTGCATAGCCCGATCTCCAAGTATTGGATATGGCATGCGGCTTGATATTGCGCGCGCCAATAGTTGCCATCGGCAGCCGCAGATCCTTGCGACGCGATAACCTGCCCGACGACCGCGTGTGTTGTTTCCGATAGCAACCCAATCACATTGGTAGAGGAGGAGGAGGAGAGAGCGAGAACGCCTCGCCACATGACATTATGAGACAATCCGGGGTTTGGTGGCTGTTTCTAGACGACGAAAACGAGCGCAAGAGAGAGACAGAGAAACAAAACGGCCGCAAAACTCAAAGCCCGCAAAACGAATGTGGCCAGCCATCGGTATCACGTAACCCCCATCACATTCCAGATGCCGTTTTCTCGAGAGACATGCACCCAAGCACACACGCGCGCGTGGGAAAGTATACACCTATACACATTGGAAAGAAAAAGTAAAGCTGCGAGACGTCACGGCGCCATGTTGTCTCCTTGACTCGTAACAATGATCGACGATTAAACCCCGGCCAGTCACATTTTGACGTTCCGAGATGGCAAGTCCTCCGAGACAACACGAAGCAAACGGCGAGGAGTGCTTCTTTTTTGGGAAGAGAGAGACAGGCAGACAGAGAGAGAGAGCGAACGAACTGTTTTACAGCAGGAAGGGGTAGGGTGAGGGGAGGGGGTGAAATGAGTGAGAGTGATGATGGAATGCGGAACATGTTTGCTTTTGCAGAGGAGGTTTAGTTTCGTTGTGTTGAAAATGTTCAAGTAAGCCGCTCGTAAGCAGGAACGAGGAGGACGGAAAGTGAACCCTTGTCTGATATAGCTCATGAGTTTATTATGACTCTGTGCTGATTTCAGCGTATACGCGGTTCATGATGATCTCATTGACTGTTTGGCGAAGGACGGTCGTCTATCTTTTCAGCTCATGGCTTTTGCATGTGGTTTTGGAGATCGCGCCCGGATGCTGGGGGCTCGGGACTGTATGTCTTGGAAGCCCACCATCACCTCCTCCTCCCGCGCCGCTTAAGTCGCATCTCCATCGTGAATTGCACGCGAAGGCTTGAGCGGCGAAGCTTGGTGGTTTAGCTAGCTTCGAATGAACGCGGCGGCGACACAGAGAGAGAGGCAAAGGGCGACGACGGTTGCAAAGGACATTTGTGAGATGTGAGAGTGGGAAAGGGGGCCGGCACGCTGATCGCCGCTACGCCCGTCACCATGGCGCTGAGACAGACCGACGACGTGCGTGATGGAGGCGTCGTCACCTCTCGCCTGCAGTAGCCTCGATGTTGGCCCACGGGGAGGGCAGCGGAAGGGAAACGGGGAATGAATGGGGCGCGGCGGCGCACGCCTCTCTCTCAATGATCAACGACAAGTGTTTTGACGACGCTTGGACTTGTGGGTTTTGTAACTTCCGATGTGCAGTGTTGACAGCTGAGGACCGCAACCTGGTTGAGGGTTATTGCTCCGATGCATACTTGCTTTATTCTCTGGTGGACGTGAGGTTTTTGAGGGCATTTCCAAGTCCAATGACGGGGCGTGCCACCCTGGTATATCTGCACGGTTTTTTTGGGGACCATGTTTCTATATCTCTCTTTCGATGTCTGGTATCGGCATTTCAGCTGAACCTGGGGCACATGGCCGAGTATGGTTCGTTCATCAGCTCATTTGATGTTGGGGCCTATGCGGTTTTGGGTTTGGTGTTGCTCTGATATGTTTGCTTTTTCCTCCTTCTTTCCCACGCGCGCACCGCACACGCTTCGCTTGCTGGCGCTGTCTTACGTCTTGTCCCCCCTCCCCTCTCACCTTTCTGGAACCCCTGAGCATGTTTCTGCCCGCCGCGAGCTAGCCGCTTCGTGCATACGGGGAAGGAGGCTACTGCGTGCTGCACGGGGGATCACAAGAAGCATGGAAAGGGCACCGGGGGTTGGGTGGTTAAGGCTTTTGAGTGCCACGAGTGATGTTCAGAACGACGACCGTGCTCAGGAATGGAACATTACGCGGGACGCTTTTGTGAAAAGCCCCGAAAGAAGAAAACGGGTGTTTTCCCGTGTCAGCGGAAGCAAGGCATAGGGGGTTGGCGATGAGAGGGTGTTGAGAAAGACGGCAGAGCGCGGCGGACGGACGGACGGACGGGCGGGCGGTGCTTCGGCGCGGCTGGGGCCGGCACCTGGTACTCCTCTCTCTCTATCTCTACGAGTGTCGTTGAGTTTCAAGACATCTGATGGGGCTAACGAGGTGGTTGTCCTAGTTGGACTAGTTCATGACGGCTTACAAGAGAAGTTCGAGGTCAGACAAGGGCAACCGTCTCTAGGTTAGCTAAAGCCAACGCCAATGTTGTGAGGCCTCATATTCCGGAGCACAACAGGGCTGGTGGCTTGGGGCCGGGGAAAAAATTGGGCATGGTTGAAGCAAGATTTATCACATCGTGATTGTGAGCGAGATCTAGATTGTACCTCATTCTTGTTTCCTCGGACTCTGGAGGTTAGGTTCTGGGGTGTGTGGAGGAAAGGCGACAAAAGGCAACCTAAGGTAAGGCATGCTTGTGTGTTGGGCTTCTGTCTGGGGGAGGCGTGTATTGTGTCTTGACTGTCTTGTGCATGTATTGTCTTGAATGTAGTTCAATGTCTCACCCGCAACGAGATTGTCTTATGAGGCAAGGGACATGTCCACATTCCCATCCCCTTGCCGCCGTTGTACGCATGGTCTTTTTTTGACTCTGGCGTCACTGGATCAACCTTTTGCGTCGTTATCGACAACGGCGTGGAAAGGGAAGAATGTTCGCTTGGACTCGATGGCTGGGTTTAGTTCTCCTAGTCTTGACTTACCCGTTCGTTAAGAAGTAAGGGTTCAACGATGCCAGGAAGGGGAACGGTCGAGCCAAAAGAGAACCCCAAACGCACTGTCTCAAGCCACGCGAAGACGCTACGAGCTTCTAGTCCGAACGTCGATCAGCGAAACCCGCAACGGTCGGCTAGAAGAACGCATTTTTCAACCTCGTTTCTCGACGCGGCTGTATCTCTGCTTTCTGTCTCTTGTCTCTCTTTGGACGTGGCCATCGCGTATCGTCATCCCACAGCATATTACGGCACAACAACGAACGAGACAATCCTGCGGAGGGTTTCCCATGCATGTCGTACTTGACTTGAGGATCTTGGCCGTATTCCGGGGATTGAAATGCAGCATGCTGGTCGCACCTGATCAAAGCCCGCGAGAAGAGAAAGAATGGCTAGCCGCTGCCGCCGCAACGCACCCCCCCCGCCCCGGCTTTGGCCCAGGTTCCGCCGGGGGGCTTTGCTGCGCAGTCAAGACATTACCATTGTTGATCGTTTCTTTTTCCCCGGATGGCCCTACCGAGAACAGAAGTGACGTCCGACGGCGCGGGATCGTCCAAACGTTCGTTTCTCGGGCTCTGGCGGGCTGCAGGTTGCAGGTTCCTGGCTGCAGCTAACCAGGGCACGGAGGCCAGCCAGCAAGCGAAACAAACACGTTTACTTGTTTCGATGTTGCGGCATTGCTGACTATCTCTCGCTAACTGACCAACTAACCTGCTGTCTCCTGCCCTCTCTATCTCTCTCTGACATTGCTTTTCTTTGCCCCGGGGTTTGGTAAAGCTGGGCCCCTTGCCAGATCGTTTTGCTTACGAAGACATTACATGGCTGACCGGTTGGTTTGACTCAAACCCGGAGCCCGTATGTATGGGCATTCTTTCCAATATTCTCACACCGAGATTATTGGGGAAGGCTGTACACGGCGAGAGGGATGTAGACAATAGACACGGAGGGCCGTCCGGCCGTGATGCATCGTGCAGGGGGGCTAAGGAAGCAACCCGCAGCCGCGTAGCCGCCTCCCTCGAGCTCGGAGCACCGTGTGACCCCCCTTCTCCGGGTCGATCCCATTCGGATATTTGGATGACGGGGGGAACTTCAAGGGAGGCTGAATTTCGACTGGCTGGATACCGGACGGTGGCATTGGCTGAGGGAGGAGGAGGATGATGATCACCAACCAGCCGCAGGACGTGCATAGGGGGCCGGGCAGCATGTTTGGAACGCCGCGGTGCTACGCCGCAGCACGGGGAACATGTTAATCTCGGGGCGTGTAGCGCTTTCCGGTACGGCTATGTGTTTGGCTCTTTTCAGGTGTGATTACGGACAGTAGGAGGCAACATTGCATGTCATTGATGGCTTGGGAGGCTTGGAGCCATGCCATAGACGAGCGAGAGAGCGGCCGTTGTCGAGGCTGAGGAGGCTTTTCTGGGTTGATTTGGGAACGTTCTTGGACGACATCCAGCCGTTGATGGGCGCGTGTTCCGCCCGTTCGAGGTGCCCGTCGCCTTCGGCTTGTTGCCGTGTGGCTGCTGACTGAATATTAGAACGTCAGTAGGAAATGCCACCACGCACGCCTTGCATCCGTCCATGTCCCGTTTGGAGCGTTAGACTCCTTTCTCCGCCCAGCCCTGCGAACGTTTTGGCCGTGGGCCCTCGCCCCAAGACCTTCTAGACTCACAGGTCGAAGGCTTGAGACGGATTGTGGCGTCTGCGGGCGCGGGAATTGGAACGTGATGAGAAAGGTCGTCGCGACGGAAGGGATTCCTTCTGTGCAGTAGCCGCTGTTTAAGCTGTTTCTCTATTCCTGAGTCCTGAGACATACTTTGGCAGTTGACAAGAGAGTGATAGTCTACTCTGTATGTCCCGCTGCCACCTGGGAGTTTTCTTGTAGGCGTACGCCTCCTGTCGTTTCCGGTCGTATATTGGGCAGATCTAGAAGCACGCGGATACGGAGGTTGGCAGAGCGAAGAGTGTACGAAAGCAACCTCCTTCCCTTCTGGTTTTCGAGCGAATACCGCGGCCGGCAGTGAGACTCGATGCTGGAAGTGGTAAATGGGCCGACCAAGAGGGTGAGGTGAAGGGACCTTTCGCACCCCTCCCTCCTCTGTAGGCGACGCAGATTTGCGAGATCGCAGTGTGGGCTGTCACATTTTTACTCGCTGGCCCTACAGGTTACAGATGTGACAGAAAGGCGCAACCAGTCCAGATGCGAGGTACATTTGCCTGCCAGCGCAAGGAGAATTCCGTCCGGCTCTCTCCTCGTGTGTGTGTGTGTGTGCGTGTGCCGTGTGGTGGATTTCACTTCACCGCTGCATATCGTGGGCTTTTGATCTTCAGAGGGATCCATATACGCCCCCCCTCTTCTCCCCCTCTCTATGAAGCCTTACTCATCCGCCGTTGCCGTCATGTGTCTCGGCCTGAGTGCAAAAAAAGCCTCCTGGACTAACGTCTTGCCCTGAAGCAGACCGGCGGATCCCCTTCGAGGCCAAGCTATGCTGCTATTAGGGAAGGGGATGAGCGATATCGAAGGCCCTCCTCAGTGCTTTCCCGAGCCGAGCGACATAGGAGAGCAGCAGGGTCCGCTGGATGCGTAATGAGGACTCTGCATGAGGAGGAACAAAGAGGGGGCGAAGGTTTGTCGTCGTTGACGTGCTGGCGTCTCCCACACACACACACCCCTTGGCCATGCGCTGGTGATCATCCACAGTGATCTCTGGTACGGCACGTACGGCGCGCATATGCGGTTGTCCACAGCCTGGGCCCCCTCCATATTTCTCCCCGTAGCGTCGACGTTCAACGTGAGGATTCAGGGATCTTCAGTGAGATGGGGGGCCAAATAGTGTACATAGTAGTTTAAAGGGGGGTTTTAATGCAGAGCGACCTGCTTGTGGCTCTTCTGGCCGGTGGAATCGTGCCACATTTACCTGTGCCAAGGGCCGCTGACGGCGGCCAGGAGGATCAAGAGCGTTGAGAACGGTCTTTAGGTAGCTTAGTGGATGCTTATGAATGGGTAACGTACACGCATGATCTCGTGGGAGCTGAGCATGTGCCGTGCTACCTGTGCCGCGCATTTGGGACAGAGAGACGACCGCGGTTTTCCCCTCTGGCGAGACTGGCGGCAATAAGGTCCGTTCGGGAGGGACGTTACATGCGAGACCGGCCGAGATCTTGCGAGACGCCGGGACGGGGCAGACGCGGGAACAAGAAAAAGGCATGGTCGATGTCAGCGGAGCGCAGATGGCCCAGCCTGGCCCGGCCGACGAGTCTTCATTCATCTATCTGCTGGAATGAGGTCGGAATGAAAGGGCTCGAAGGACGCTGATCGTCACTTGTTTCCTCTGCTTGGAAATAGCGACTTTCTCAAAGCATCCGGGATTCTCCCCTTTCAAGTGGACTTGGTATGACAGCATGCGCGGTGGATGGGCAGAAACTCCAGATTGCTGGATCCCGCCACCCTTGTTCGACCATGACACAGCAGCGTTCTTCCTTTCCCTCGGAAGGTTTTTCTTGCCTGTCGCTTTTTCTTCTTCCCCTCTGCTCATCATGATTTTGTACCAAAGTTGTAGAGATACTGCCCAGGTTGCTCAGTTCCCACCCACTGAACACGCTCATCTTACCCCCCTCTCGCTGAGTTTCTTTCGGGGTAATACCGTCGGGGAATCGGGATGGACGCTGCGATTTGCAAGATCCCTGGAAATGATCCTCTGAATCGCGGTCCTCCCAGTCGCCCCAGGCCCACGATTTTCGATACGTATGCAAGCACAGCCTCGGTGTTTCCTTGCCAGGGGGGAGGGGAGAGGGACAAGAGAACCAGTTAGTGGACACCGGATCGAGGTTAAGCTCGACTCGGAGCCCTCCCATTTGTGTGTCATGAATACATGCTACTTTGAAGTATACAACAACTTCGATAGAGGGCGCCATCTTGCCTGCCCGTTGACGGGCCCCTTCTCCTCTTCCTTGGTTGCGGTCGTGATCGTATCGTTGTGGGCTGCGTAGTACGTATCGGCCGACGCAACTCTGCAGCCCACAAACGGTCGCGGAGAACGTGTCTCTGCTGGGATCACCCCTATTTATCTGATCCCGGCGGCGAGGATACTGTGGGCAGGCTTCCTGTTGATGGATGGCGGAGTATCCACTGAGCAGCTAGTGTCCCTCGTGAGGAGCCCACCGATGAGGAGACGTTGAGAGTTCGTAATGGAAGGTTTCTCTCGCTTTTTGGAATTTTTCTTCTGCTCGCTCTTTTCTTGTCCCTGCCGTCTCCGTCGAAACTCTCACAAACGACCCCAATTTACCCAATATTTTCTTGATCCTTCCCTGTTCCCAGCGCTTGCCGGGAAGAAGGGCTCCAAAGGCTCGGTACTCGCGGAGCACTCGCGGAGCCTCGTCCGCAGCTTGAACGACGTCAAGGTAATTATCAAGGACGGTGATCTGTGGACACCGCGACTCCATCCCGTGTAACGTCAAGCACACGCACTCCCTCGTCGAACAGTGAGAGAGAGAGGCGGACGCGGCACAGGCGCAGGGGGGGCGATGTTCTTTTCTGCTTTTGAGGGGAAAATGGGAACGGGGGTGAGGGACAGGACAAGGCAAGGACCCATGTCCGCGATGCAGTTGTCGATTTGGGGATAGTTCGAGGGGGTCCGACCTGCATGAGCTTCTGCTTCTGTCTCGAAGAGATGCCGTGCCTTTGCCCTTTTGCCCACTCGGAGCCGGTTTTCTGTCAGCAGGCGCATTGGCAATATCCGGAACTCGCCCGACAACTCGGTACAGGTTGCTGCTTCTAACGAAATGCTGCTGCTGCTGCTGCTGCTGCTGCCGCGGCTTGAGCTGTGCCTTTGCCTCGCATGGCGTCCAGTCCCTATCCGTCTCCTCCAATATTGGAGAATGACACGGGGCCTTCCTCCTTTTTCTCCTCCTCACAGCAGGCGGCTATGCCGCTAAGAGGATTGAATGCAGGTTTCCGCAGGACAGAGCTGCCTCGGATAATGAAAGCCATCCATGAAGCCCTGACCCAACAGCCCGCCCCGTGGCATGTTACACTTGCAACGCAGCCTTCCTTAAAAATCCCCCATGGGCGGCGGGCCGCGCTGACATATGATGGCAGAGTTGCAATATCGAATTGTTAAAAAAGCATCCGGCGTCCGTTCGCCGGCCAGGAAGCCCATTCCTGCCTGGCAAATTGCGTATGTGTCGTGGTATGTTGTTGTTGTGTGTCACAAAGCTGTCAAGAAAAAAAGCAACCCGGGACTTCGGGGCTGTCTTAGCACAGGCGGATATAGGGATTTCCCACGCAAGCAGGGAGCAGGGGGCCGGGGGTCTTCCTTTTTTATTTATTTTTTTTTGGTCCTCCTCCTCTGCTCTGTCTGTGTCTGTTCCACTCATAGCGCAGGAAAGGGCGAGCGCCGCTCATTTCGCAAGCCGCCTTTCGTTCCTGGTGACAGGGCTGGGGACGTAAGAAGGGGGGATCATCCTGTCTTGACACTATGAGGAATTCCCAAACGGTTGTCTGGCCCTCGGTGGACGCAAACAGGGACATCCTTCTCTCGCGCCATGTGGCTTGCGAGTCATCAACGTTTCCCAGGGCCGCGAGAATCCCCAAATTTATCGTATTGAACCTGGCTTCTTCCCCGCAGGTGTCCGACTCGTAAGGTCGTTCGAGAGAGATGAGCAAGGCTTATTTTGCTATGCGGATTTGCGTCCTTGTTGGTGGATACGCTCTTCTGTTTCGCCTGGAAGGCAGCTGAGCGTAGAAGGGGGGAACTTTGGTCATGCTGTCTGCAACTCTGTTTATCCCGATGCGCGTCCCAGGCGCTGAAGGCGGCAAGGCAAGCTGCGTCGTAGAAAGAGTGGGCGTCCTCTCAAGAATCCGAACAACGAAGAAAGCATGGAGGTGTTACCCACTGATGTGCAGTTGAACTGGCAAGCAAACTGCGTCTTGGTCGGTCCCAATTGGTGGGCGCGGTGCTCCCGTACGTGTCATAAGCTCTCGAAGCCTTAACGCATATGCGGCCCGCTGGTCATCCGTCTTCAACGGTTGCTTCGCTGGGTCTGTCCGATGCGGTGGGCAGAGGATCAACAACAGCAAGCAGCAGCACAGCAGCGGGTACCGAGTGTTGGTGACATCCATCATCCGTGACGAAGCAGCTATGACAGACGTGCTAAGTTTGCAGCGTGCTCCCTACCCTCCTCCGTCAGGCTTGCGCGTTGGACAGGCCTTAGCAGAGGGGAACAACAACCGACATGCCGGGGTCCGTCCGACTGCCTCGTGTTGCACCGCAGGCTCGCCCCGATGGTCATCGTGCATCTGTCTGTCTGTCTGTCGATAGCTGCTCGCTCACCTTGACCCCCTCTACCTGCAAGCTGGCGCACACCGAGGACGGCACAGGCCATAGGCACGGGTAATATGCGTTGGAAGATTGGCGACGGGCGCACCGGTCGAGCATGAGGGTTGCAACGGCCTGCAGATGAGTCTGCATTCCATTCGCTGGCTTCGCTTCCCCGAGAGGCGGCATTTCCCCCAGGGAGCCAGCAGCAGCATGTGCTTGTCATTGACATCCATGGGTTGTCGCAGGAGCAGCAATGATGTGTCGCTCACCCCCAAATGTGTTTCCTCCCCCCTTCCTCCAGTCTATTGATGCATCCATCGCCAATATCTCGACCTAACTTTGTCGAAATTGAAGGCGGAAAGAAGGGGACGTGAGATGGGTAAGATGGCAAAGGGAGCCTGGATCTTCAGTCTCTGAATCACTGTCGTTGGCGTTACAGTTCGGAGAGACAAAGAGTTCAGAAAAAGCAAAATAAACAAGAGAGACACACGATTGGACGTCCCATCCCGGACATATTCCACATTGGGTAATCTCATCGCATTGACAGGTTGTTGCTTGCTGGGCGTTATTAATAGAAATTGTGAATTCAGGCTTCTGAACCCCAGGCATCGTTCCCCCGCGCAAGGCAACCGCGAAGACGCCCGTTGAGACTCTGTAAACGGATGCATTTTGCAATTCAAAGGAAATGATGGGCGTTCGGTCTGGCTGTCCAGTGGGTGTAAGGAGGAGGAAGGGGGGCAAGTGAGAGAGAGACAGAAACATCCGGTCCGGGTCGGAGGAAGAGACAACATGTCGTTGACTGGAATGTTTGTCCACCAAGCGACGTTGGAGGATTAGGGCGGCTAGGGGCTTGTTGGTGTGTGTCTGTGTGTCACTGGGCTGGGATTTGCCGTTCGCTGGCAGGACAAGACTCTCTCCAAAAACCGCGTGAGCTGTGGCTGATGCGGCCATTCTAACAAGCCCAAAGAGAAGCCAAGGGGGCGGAAGCACGGGAACCAGACTAACGGCCAGTGTCAGGCCATGATGACGCCCGTAGGCGTCGAATGAGATGTCCATACGCAGAGCCAGAGGAGCCAGTATGGACGCGGAGGAAGAAGGAAATGGCAACGAGTGACAGTGCCGCAGTTCCATCCCGGGCCCCGGGCCCTTTCTTGACGTCCGAATGGACGATCGATTGGGGGAGCGCTGCATGGGGCCTTGCGATTTATTGACAGGCCCGGGAAAGGTGAACAGGGGGGCAAGAAAAGCCAAGAGGCTGCAAGACGAGGGCTACGGGCTATGGTACATTGCAGAAGAAAAGGGAAGATGGGTAAATGCAGGTCTACCCACGAGCGGCAGAGGAGGTAACAGCACACCAAAATGCGAAGAGAATCGGCGGTGCGAATGTATGTGTTTGATAGACAAGCGACCACGACGACACCGACTCGGCGTGATGGAGAGCAACGCAAAAAGTTGAGTCGCGGGCAGCGATCCCATGAACAAGGGCCCTTATTTGGCGTCATGGATAAAGAACGGGTTCCAGGTGCCAACCGTCCACTCAAACCACGGTTCTCCGATGTCGTCTAGCACGCTTTCAGAAGAGGTTGCAGCTCTCGCGTGGTATCTGGCCCCGTTGGGCGGCGCGTCCAGTCCAGTCAAAGAAGCGGTGCTCGCAGGGCAGGGGAGTCCCGGCTGATCGTCGCGGAGGCTGGAGATCACAGGATTGTCCCGTGGGCCTCAGCTTCTTTCCCATGCCTGGGAACGGTGCTTCGCACACCCTCTTCTTCTTCCCTAGTGCGCATGTAGAGAACGACATAGCCGTGAGCGTAGGGAACTTTCGGGAGGATTGGAGAGAGGCGTCCAATGGGATTGCCGGCCGGAAATGTGTTGGAGAAGCATGAGGGAGGCAACGTTCACTGAATAGGAAGGCTAAATTCTGTACGTTGCGAGGGTTCATGTCAGTTGTTCTCGAGTTCAATCAAGAATCGAACGACATGCCGCAGTAGATTGCAGTAAACTGGGCCTTGGTTCTCTTAGTCAGAAGTTTGTGTGGCCAAGTTGGGGGCCAAAGACGAGGGTCTTTCCGTGTCCTTGTACCGCGTGCATGTCTACCTATGCAGTATCTGTCTACGGTGTATCTGTCTGTCTGGTTGCCGTCTCCGACCGACTGTGCGGACTAGTGAATATACCAAGTTCGTGTCCGCCGCCACAGCTCTAGCCGAAACTCTCGGTTAGCCATCTTCAGTCCGGACAATCTGGCGCCTCTCTGGGGCCGAGGAGAGATCTAATCGAGATTGTCCGCGTCACTATCGGAAGCCCTAGTTGTTGTGATGAAGTCGAATTGCTCAAATTTCGCTGGCCGGGGCCTCTTCAATGCGGGCGGGCAACACTGAGGAGCTGGCCCCGAATTGCTAATAAAGCTGTTCCCAGCGGCCGACCGCATGGAAAGCAAATTGGGGCCTGTGCTTCCGCGTCGTCCTACTTCTTCGTCTCCCCCACTTTCGGAAATCTCAACGCAGCCGAGGGACGGCAAGGGTTCCAGGGGTTGTCGTTCCACGGACGTTCTAGGGGCACAGCCAAGGGGTGTGTGGCATTTCGTTAGTACGCAGAGCGAGCGTTGAAGGAAAGACAATGTCCGCCGTCCGCGGACAGGCGAGGAGGCGTAAGAAGCGGTTAAATGCGAGGCGAGGCGAAGGCGGAAAGATGAAGCTAGACTCATGGCTATTGAAGACACACGTTCCTCGCATCCTCTCCAAGTGTCTCGTTCTAATGTTTGAGCCTCATTTCCCCCAGAGCGAGCGACGGAATTCTCTCGCCTTTCGTCATCTTCTCGGTCCGCAAGAGAGAATCTTGGAGGAGGAACAAACAACAAGGCACACACACTCTCTCAGAAGGATGTGGCGGTGGTGGAGCACGCAACACGCTGGACGGCTCCCAAAAGCAAGCTGATGGGATGAGAGCCAAGGGTTGGGCGGGTTGCCCCTGTGCTGATCGACAGATCCTTTCTACATCTTTGTACGCACTACGCTTTTTGGCTCCGCATCCTGGTCAGCGACCCTGCCGCGCAAGGCCAAATGAACGTTGCTGGTGACGCCCGTCAAACCGGTACTGGGCACCAGCCATTGGCCCAGACGCGCGCGCGCGCTGGCGGCGGGATTTCGAGAAGGGCGACATCATCGTTCATTTCATCAGATGGCATGGCCAAGGCATGGGATGTGCCGCCGCCGTGCATACCCATCATCCATACACTACACCAACATGGCTGCCTCCCGAGAGTCTCGAGATGCCTTCAGAAGCGATCGCAAGACTAACTTCGGCAGTGGCAGACGCTGTCGCTACACCTAGGCTTTCTTCTTGAGCAGATTTCCCGAGTGTCCATACGCTACGCCTTCGTCTTAATAAGTGCCGAGTGGCTGTAGCTTACCGTCGGGTTACTACGACGAAACCTACTATGATAGTGCGCGGAGCTCAGGCGGTCGGCAGTTGCGTAGTGTCTTGGTGCACTCGTGAGCGCCATGAGCCATGAGCATGTTTGCCATGTGGTGGGTGCTCCGGCTGGAATTCGGGCTGCTGTTGATCATCAGTTGCTTGCTACACTTTACATAAGCTCTCGGGGATTTTGAAGACATACGATAGAGACATGACGCACACAGACAGAGGCACACATACACAGCTATGTCTTACTGCGAGACTGTGTGGCACTTTTGTGTTCGTGTTTGACCAGCCGTCAGTTTTTACATTTGACCGCCTCGCCGTGTGCCCTTGTCTTTTTAACACTCATCACCTGGTGAATTGGGGCGGGTCAGTGTTGGATGATCTACGCCTGGCAGTTGAGAGGTGTAAGGGGGTTGAAGAAAAATCGGATGCGCAACCGGCATTAATCGAACCTGAAGCACAATCCGCACCAAACACACATCGGTCGGTTGGTCTTCCGTGACACCACTCGTGCTTCAGAACGATCATGCATGCGCCAAGCGGTGCACATGGCACACGGTAGGTTGCAAGACAAGCTGCTGCCACGGCTCGATTTTAGAGTTAACGGGACATTTGGCAGCGAGGGGGCATCCGGATGGCATTCTCTCCGCAAGAGCCAAGTGTTCGCGGGGTTGCTGTCGCCTGTCCCAAAACCATTTGACGACTGAGACGT
The DNA here is from genome assembly GCA_025327135.1 of Colletotrichum sp. SAR 10_71. Lineage (NCBI taxonomy): Eukaryota > Fungi > Ascomycota > Sordariomycetes > Glomerellales > Glomerellaceae > Colletotrichum > Colletotrichum sp. SAR 10_71. The sequence goes on along the minus strand of JAKMWS010000041.1, from coordinate 3,909 downwards.
CGAGACACATACGTAGACGATGATGTAGACAAGCAGCGGTGATCTGACCCCATGTCTTATTTCTTCTCGTTCGGAGTAATGAGGCCCTGGACAAACTCCTCACTCACTCACCCCCGTTGTCGACGGTGAGCCGCTTTTGATGGAGCCCCGTCGAAGATCTCCCAAGGATCCTACGAACATCACAATGGCATTGCCTGGGATATTCCGGATGTTTTAGCAAAGAGATGCACCGCGCGTCGTCTGCTTACCGGGGGTGTTTTCCAACGCGGGAGCGCAGTGCCGGCTTCAAACGACATCATCGGCCGTCATGGTGGGATCCCAAGTTCCCGTCCGGGTGCGTGGGATGTTCTTCGAGATCAGCACGGCGGGGACCCCAAACCAGCGGTCGCAGCATTACGGCAACGTGCTTCAGTTGCTGACCAAGACGCCCCGAGGCGGCGTTTCTGGGATAATACCCGAAAGACATCGAGGACGATCACCGCGGCCACCACGTTAGTGCACTTCGGCTAGAGGTACAAGGGCCCAAGAGGCCAGCCCAGCCCTTCTGCGTGTTCCCTTGTACCGGAGATGAGCAGCACACGCAATGGATTGGTCGGCAGAGAGGGAGGGAACGCCTCACCGGTGAGCCTATTCACAGATTCGTCGTGTGTGTGTGAATGTGGTCCGGAGTCGTTACATCGGGAACAACTGCACCGTGGTCCGAGACCGACCTTCACGTCCCTCTCTGTAGCGCAGACAGACGATCTACGTTTCCAACGTTGCACCACTACGAGAGAGCCGGACTGCCAGCACAGTAGCCCGGTGTTTGGTAGGTGACCATCCGCAACCGGTGGACGGGCTACAACTACAGCTACTGCACCTACGAGCGTGCCGCCTTGGGGGTAGGAGGGAACGAAAATGAAGGGCTATATGGGGTCACGATATGACCTACGGGCAATCAAAAGAGGCTCCGAGGTACGACCGCTTCGCGCCGTAGGGTACCCCATACTGCAGGGTCAACAGGCCGCAGCAGCAGTCTGCATGCGCGCGCGGGGGGGAGAACCGCCTGGGAAAGGGAAGGGATACGTCGATACGAAAAGCCTGACGGGTGTGCCACACACACACACTCACACACACTGGCCCCGATCTGGATGGACGCCGTTTCGTTTGGCACCAGCTAAGCTCAAGGCAGGCTGGTGCTTCAGCGAACCAGAGCAGGCCCGCTCACGGCAGCCTGTCTGTCGAAGAGGACTCGCTGGAGGACCCCTTGTCGGACAGAGAGATCTGTGATGTGCCAACGACGCCATCGACAACGGAGGAGGCGGGTGCGCTGGGGACTCATGTTCGCGCTAGCAGCTTCAAAGCCCGACGACGTCGTCCACTTCAAACCCCGAATCACGGGACTTGCGCTCCATGTCGTTCGGTTCGGTCTTCGAATGGATCCCTTTTTCTCTCTCTCTGGCTGGGCTCGTTGAGGACAAGAAGATCGTCACTCTTGCGTGGGGAATTAATTGCTTTCTCTCGATACGGAGGCCGAGTCAAAGCAACGGGGGCTGCCGGCCTTAGCAGCCAGCGAGCAGAAATAATCCGTATCGAAACAAAACGATTCAACAAGGTTCGCCGATTTCATGCGGGTGCTGAGTCGTTGACAGGTGCTCATTAAAGCCTAGCCAAAGTCAAATAGACGTGGATGGCCGGCCTGGCGGCGATCTGCAGCCGCTGCAGGTTCACGAACTACGCAGGCAGAAGCTACTTCATCTACGTGGGAAGGTTTATTGTTTCTGGCCCTTCATTTCCCGTGCTTCTTGAGATAGATGGATGGGTGTGTGTGAGTGCCTCGCAGCCAAAGAAATTGGGCGGATTACGTAGCCCCAGCGTCGAACCAACGACACGGACAGCCAAGAGAAGGGTGATGCTGTTGGTGCTCGCACATCACGATCCTCTCCATAGTGGGGATCACCAGCTGCTGCCGATTGGCGAGAGAACGAGATGTTACACCGATGGGAGATGGAGGTTGGGGGGGTCATCCCACGACGAAGGGCAACGACAAGCACGACAGATACTAGGTACAGCAGACAGCCAGACAGACAGCCCATGGGGCACCCGCTCGACAGAAGCCAAAGCGGGATGACCAGCCGTTAGGCATCATGGAGTATACATACTACTTCATAGTATGAAGTATGTCTCGGTGAATATGAACAGTGAGCAAGTTAAACAGTTGACTATGCAGTAGCATGTCGGCCAACGGCCCAGCAATGTTCAAGTGCCAGCGTCTAGTAAGGCACTGGCAACCACTAGAGGATTCCATGGCGGTTCTGGTGTGAGTCTAGCGTGGTTCGCGGCGGATAAACGACTTGATCGGTGCTAGCACGCGGCATAGCGGTCCCTTAGCAGAAGAAGCCATCGCCTTCTCTGGCGATGGCTTCGTCCGGGACATGGTTAACACACAGCCGGCGCGAGGAAGAAGCAAGCAACGGCCGGTCGGCCCCCCGGCTCAGGTCAAGCCACGCACGCCTTGCCTTGCCTTGCCTTGCAACGCCTCGCCTCGTCACACCCGCCGTCTCTTAATAAGCTTGGTGATGGTGTAACTGAGTTTGTTCACCGAGGGCGGAGGGAGAGTCTTCTTCACGGCTAGCTAGCTCTAACGGAGTCTCACAAGAACAGCGGAGTGTCTCTCTCTTACTGAGCAAAGTCTCGCAGTGTCTCTGGCCCTTCACGTGCTATGGCGCTAAACATTTCGCGAAGTTTGACACGGAGGCGCTAGACGACGCCTTCGCCAGCCATCCTCTCAAGCGAAGTCTGAAGTCTGCCCTTCGTCTCAACGTTCCCCGTCGCCCCGTCCGCCCCGAGGTTGGCAAGCGTGATAAGCCTCTGGGGGGTACGTGTTCCTCATTCTCCAAGAGCCACCGCCAAGATGTCGTCAGGTCTCAGAGAGGCTCTTCCGTCACAACGCAACGCACATGGCGATATGCAGAATGCCAATGCAGAAGAATGCAAAAAAACGCTATTCGAGTCGCAGCCACAGACACAGAGACAGACAACATGCCACTGCGGCCACACACAAAAACAACCACACGCATCAACTTGCTTGCTCTTGTGCCGGCGTTCATACATCGGCAACTCTTGCTCCCATAAGCCACACGTTGTCACAAAACGTCAGAGCAGCCGGAGCTGTCACGGGCGGAAAGACTTGGGACGACATCGGCGGGACAAGACGTGACGGGGCCTGTCACTTGGTCTTCAGCAGCAATAACGGACGAGTCAACGCTTCATCCGATCGCATTCTGATGCACGATCGTGCCTGAGAAACTCTCGGAACTCGACGTCTTGTTCATGCCATGGCCCGCAGAAGAAGGGCAGCCCCCAGCCCTTTTCTCCAACCCAGCAGTCTTCCCTGGCATCCTGTTGCCGTTCCGTGTGCATCCCATTCCCATTCCAAAACCCTTTCCTCCCATCTTGCCCCCGACCCTCGTCTCCAAGGTCGATCACGGACCCCTTTCGCCGGGGCAGTAAGAGCCAAAGAGAGGCACAGGCACCCTGCAGCGGACAGGGGAACGACGAGACATCGTGGTCGGGGCCCGGGGGATCATTTGTTTTGGGAAAGCAAGCACCAGCCCAGAGCAAGAATCACTCACTCACACACACACACACACAAGAATCCGAGTATCAGCGGCAGAAGGAGAGCAGAGACGCGGAGCCAGAACCCAGACTTGGTTCCTCTCCTCCCCATGGCCATGCTCTCCCATGCCCTGCCCTCATCCTTGCAAGGTTCAAGCCACCCTGCGCAAGCGAGGGGGGCTTTCCTGGCGCCCGAGCTAAACTGAAGATCATATTGAAATTAGCCTTTGTTTCCGACCGTCTGTTTCTCTGCCGGGGCGCCGCGGGGGGGCGGGGCGGGGCGCGCGGGGCGGCGGCGGGGGGGGCGGGGGG